>ML850276.1:60459-90286 GCA_009831015.1 Picea engelmannii
ATGGTTGATGCTCTTGTTTATGGTACAGATTGATATATGTTGAGGATTGTTGCCTCATCTCAGTTGGTGCTGAGAATGCAAGATGAATCTTGCATATAGAGTTGGTTCTCTTGTAGAGTTGTACTCTATTCATTTGTTGTTGAGAAACCCCAAGGATTGTAGTCCATAATAAAAAGAAAATTGTACATACATCTTGTGTTCTTTCTATTCATTGTGGTGATGACTTGTTGATGATATATTGTTGATATATGTTGTTGATATGTGCTCACATATAACTAGTTATAAATGACAACAATGGTTAATGAATAAAAGTTGAATGTAAATTGATGAGTTTTTGTGCAAGAGGGAAGTTTTGGGAAAAAGAGCCCCACACTCATTCACCCCCCCTCTAAGTGTGGTAGGTGTGTCCAACAACAAAATCCTTACGCTGGCCAGGGCCATGGTTTCTACCAGAATCTGGGGTAGCAGCCAAACTTTTCCTAGAAACCTGGTGCCAGTCAAACTCCAACCCCCTTTTTCCCAGGTTATCACCAACAACCCAAACTACCTTTCTGGACGAATTTACACCACCCAGATTTGACAAGGTTGTTGAATGACCCTATTTGTCATGATATGCATTGGACTCCTATGTCGATGAAGTTGCCTTTGGACATTCCAAAGTTTGAAGCCAAGCCTAATGAATATCTAGGAGATCATGTGACTACCTTCCATCTTTGGTGCTCATCTAACTCATTGAAATATGACTCCATACAGTTGCGATTGTTTCAATGTACTCTCATTGGGAGTGCCACGAAATGGTACATTGAGCTCGATCACTCAAGATACTCTTCTTTTGGTGAACTGACGATGGCTTTCCCGAACCATTTACAGTTACCTGTGAGATACGACGTTGGCACAGAGCTTCCCGCCAATTTCAAACAGACAACAACAAACCATATCTCTGATCACATTTGAGAATGGAGACACTGGAAGAGTTTAATCAAGGTACCAGTCCCACCAGCATTCATGCTTGAGTGGTTCCTTAAGTCTTTGGTCCCACAGTTATCCAAAGACGTTGCAATGTTGGGATTTTTCTCCGAAGAAGATGCCATCATGAGGGCTCAATAGTTTGAGATCATCTATTCTCAGTCCGGTTTATTATAAAACATCTTTCCAGATGCACCATGTTCAATACTGAATAAAACTAGACAGAGAGTTGGACCACATGCCGATGGTATTATCGATTCAGCACAAACAAATCCCACTGAGCAATTGACAAAGTAGTTGCAGTAGTTATCTATACAACACACAACGACCAGCCAAACTACTGCTTTGGCTGCTCCCCCTACCAAAATGTTAGAGGTACACATCGTGTAGTCAACTAACCCAAAGGCCACCCAACAACCTGAAGGGAAGAAAAAACAACGAAAAAAGGGTAAGGGGGATAAAAAACCCACCGATAATGCTGGCAGGGACAACACTGAAAAATGGAAGGCGAGGTATCCATGCAACTTGTGCGCGGAAGACCACTTGACCCATCTATGTCCTCGACTTGCAGATGCCCAAGAATTTGTCACACATCAACAACAGGTGGTGTTGACTAATCCATTTCAACATGGAAAAAAACTATCTCAAGTCTCTGCAAGCACAGAAGAGGGCAACCAAGAACCCTGTCCGCCTCCAAACAACCCTGCATCTGCGAACGTATATATGGTTAGGGGTGATGCTTTTATATGGACTAGAGTGCACGATTATAGTAAACCAAGCTCTTCTGAGAAGGGTAAAGAAGATAACCTCCCATCTCTTCCTCTACAGATTGAGAAGACGTTGGGAGAAACAATGACATGCATCCCAAAAGGTGCATTTAAAAAAGCTTCTCATAACCCAAACGCAAGGGCCACCCAGAACTACTTTGTGGTGCAATATTTATCACAAACCCCTTGTGCGATGTCTGCTTTGGAGGTCCTCCAAAGCTGCCCTTCTCAGAGGAAAGCCTTGTTAACTGCTTTGGGCTCTACTGAGACTTGTAATCCAGGTACCATCATGTTAGATACAATCGACTTAAAACCTCGCCGGCCATACCACGTAGCATTTCAGATAGTAGTGGCTTGTCCCACGAAAATGTTTACCTGCAATATCTTCCGCACAGTAGTTGATGAGGGTTCCTCAACATGCGTTATGTCATTGGCATGTTGGAAGGCCATTGGCCAGCCCATTTTGTCTCCATCATGTACTCTCCTCACTTCTTTCGACGGTCATTCGTTCCAACCACATGGCATCGTTCCTTTTTTTCCCATGCAGTTAGGAGGGAAGACCGTGTGTATCGAAGTAGAGGTAATCAATGCTCCCCTTGACTATAACCTCTTGTTAGGATGGAGTTGGACTTATGCTATGCAAGTTGTGGTTGCTACAGTTTTCCAGGTCTTGTTGTTTCCACACGAGGGCCGGATAGTGACCATCGATCAATTGTCTTTCTCTAGACTTGACCCTGCTTTGGGGGAATCCACGGTCCCAATGATTGATAATCCTCAACCAGGTGTCGTTAATGTAGGATTTGGTTTGTTCCCATCCTTGATGGGTACCTTCGATTACCCGCCCCCTCACGATGACATTAAATTTATATCCAATCACCATAAGGTTGAGATTTTTCAAGTTTCGTCGTTCCGCACGAATTACTTCGAGGATCTGTGGATAATTCCTTCCCCATAAGCCATGATGGACGAGACAGGGCACCCAGGCATGTCCATGCCCTTGTCTGTCATTGAAGTAGCATACTCTTTAGTCCAGCAAGCTTCAGCTAACCCTGATCTGACTCCTGCATAGGAGTTAGATCCAATTCTAGAGCCTATTTGGGCTCAGGGTTCTCTTGCTAACACTGATTCATTAGACTTAGTCTTACCTTCTAATGAAGCAGTAATCGAAGCAATGACTAGTCCGGACAAACCTTGGGAAGATCCTCATCACAGATCATATTTTCTCCCAGAGTTAAGCCGAATCGAAGAAGGAGAATTCACCGTGACCATGACAGGAGATTAGTCGTGTCCTATTAATCTCTTAGCTACACATGAAATTTATGCTGAGGGAAATATGGAAACTATCGCTGAAACTATACCAATCAACATCTCCCGAAACCCTGGCATCATGGAGAACGTCTTCGTCGGAGAGGATTGCTCCCCCGAAGAGATTCAAATCTACACGGATCTTTTCAAAGAATTCCGCGACGTTTTTTCCTGGTATTATGAGGAAATGCCAGGTATCGATCCAAAAATAGTAGAACATGAAATCACAATGTATCCTGATGCCAAGCCTGTCCGATAGAAGCTTCATCCAGTTAATCCTAAGAAAGAAGCAGCCATCAAAATTGAGGTAGAGAAATTGCTAAAGGTAGGTTTTATCAATCCTATCCATTTGACTCAATGGATGTCAAATCCTGTGCCGGTCAATAAAAAACAAGGCACGATTTGTGTATGTACCGAATTCCATGATTTGAACAAGGCATGTCCCAAAGATAACTTTCCAACACCATTCATCGACCAGATCATTGATGAATGTGTTGGTTACGAAGCCTTTTCTTTCATGGATGGTTTTTCCGGATATAATCAAATCCAAATCAAACCCGAAGACCAACACAAAACGACATTCATTTGTCCTTGGGGTACATTCGCATATCGTAATATGCCTTTTGGTCTTAAAAATGCTGGAGTGACATTCCAGCAGGCCATGTCTTTTGCTTTTCATGATCTCAATCATATAGTCAAGGCCTATCTATATGATTTAGCATCACGATCTCGCAAGAGAACGGATCATCCCACACACCTTAGACTTATCTTCGAACGTTATTGCTCCTTTTGGATTCGCTTGAATCCAAACAAGTGCAACTTCTGCGTAACGCCAAGACATTTGTTAGGTTTCATCGTATCAACAATAGGGATCATGGTCGATCCTATCAAGGTGGAGGCAATAATCCAGTTTCCCCCCCCAGGCACAATCCTTCAGCTTCAAAGTCTACAAGGCAAGGCGAGCTTTTTACGACGCTTCATCGCCAGCTATGTCAAAATCACCAAGGGCTTTATGCGCTTACTAAAGAAAGATGTTCCTTTTTACTAAGATGATGCCACTCAATGCTCTTTCAACGCATTAAAACACACCCTCAAAACTGCCCCTCTGCTCCGACCACCTAACTATAACAAATATTTCTTATTATATCTGGTTGTAGCAGAGTCAACCATTGGCATGGTTTTAGTTCAGGAAGATGATTTGTTCTCAGAATATGTGATCTATTACCTGAGTCGAGGCCTTGTAGGATCGGAACTCAATTATTCTCATATCGAAAAACTTGCATTGGCAGTATTTCATGATGTTCAATAGTTCTATCATTATGTTTTATTTCGCAAGACCATCGTCATTGATGTCGTGAATCAATTCAAGTATATGTTGACACGACGGGTAATAGGCGGAAAAATCAGTAGATGGATAGTCATCCTCCAGGAGTTTGACTTAGACTTCGTTTCAACAAAGTCTAAAAAGTCATTGGTCTTCGCAGAGCTTATTTCGGAACTTCTGGTTGAGTCAGGTGACGTTGTGCCTAAAGAATCGCCTATCTGGGTAGATATGTTTTTGATCAAATCTTTTGATCCTTGGTATGGAGATATACTTATCTATCTCTAGACTTTTAAGTGACCCACTTCTTCTTCTCGTGATGAGGATCGATGTATATTCCATCAGGCTAAGAATTATCTCATACTCAATGATACTTTGTATCGAAGAGGTGTAGACTGCATCTTACGTCAATGTCTCACACATGAGGAGGCAATTATTGTCCTTAACGATTTCCATACTAGAGCTTGTGGCGGTCATTTTTCTGGGTTGGCAATAGCCCAAAAGATTCTACGAGCAGGTTACTTTTGGCCGACACTTATCAAATATTGCATAGAATCAGTCAAGAAGTGCCATCCGTGCCAAATCTTCTCTCGGAAGATGAGGGCACATCTCGCTCCCATGTTTCCTGTCATCACAGTTGGTCCCTTCACCAAGTGGGGGATTGATTACACTACTTTCAATCCCTCTTCAGCAAGGGGTCACCGTTATATCATCGTAGCTACATAGACTACTTCACTAAGTGGGTCGAAGCTATGCCAACGTTTAAATATGATGGAGAGACTGCAACTCTCTTTTTATTCAACCAGATCATAGCAAGGTTCGACGTCCCGAGAGAGATTGTTACTGACCATGGAAGTCACTTTCAGAACTAAATGTTGACCAAATTAACATCAAAGCTTGGGTATGGCAAGATCATTCATCACCCTATTACCCCCAAGACAATGGGCAGGTGGAAGTTGTAAACAAAACTCTTAAGACTATTCTACAACGAACTATCAACTCAGCCAAGTCAAATTGGCATTTGATGTTACACTCGGCATTATGGGTTTACCAAACATCTGTTAAGACTGCAAATGGTTTCTCACCTTTTCATCTCGTTTACAGGCTGGAGGTAGTCTTACCCATCGAATGTCAGATCCCGTCTCTAAAATTGGCAGTACAATTATTGCTAGACACTTCTCCACTTGAAGAACGGTTAGTATACCTTGAGCAGCTCAATGAGCAGCGTCGTGATGTGGGCCTGGCCAATGAGGCTCACAAACATAAGGTCAAGTGTCAGTATGATAGGTCCGTTCATCCTCAAATTTTCTCTAAAGGAGACCTTGTCTTGGTCTATGACCAAGATAAGGACCCCCTGGGGGCAGGAAAATTCAAACCCATGTGGTTCGGACCTTTCATCATAAAAGAGGTATTAAAAAAGGGTGGTTATCGTCTAGTTGATTTTGAAGGGAATCCTTTGGCAGAGCCTAGAAATGGGATCTACCTCAAGAAGTATTACTCATAGGCAGGTCACTATGGGTAACTTTTTGTAACATATGTATAGTCTTTGTACTATTACTTTTTAGTTTCTTTTAAATGTTATGGACGTGTCATTGATGTTATCTTTCATCAATATGGCAGATGTCAAGTGATTCTGAACTGTTCGTTGGGTATGTAGACGGTTCTAGTTGGCAAACTCAAAGGCTTGCCTCCGCAGCTTGGGTAATCCTTACACCTTGGGACCAGTTGTTATCTTCAGGAGATATATCCTTAGGTGACACCACAAATAATTTCGTCGAGTATAGTGTAGTTATTGAGTTGCTTCGTGATGCCTTGTCATTGGGTATATCTCATCTCTGGGTCTATCTCGATGCTCAACTGGTTATGTCTCAGTTAAACAGAGTATAATGGGTTCATGATCCAACCTTACACCGAAAATTCCTTAGGGTACGTCTCTTAGAACGAAACTTTGATTATATTACATATTTTCATGTTCCTAGGAGATTAAACCAAATTGCAGATACTCTAGCTAATCAAATTTTAGATTGGCATATTGTGCACATATGAAAGAACATTGACATAAGCATGTAAATACATTTTTGCACACGTGATCCATAAGACACAAAATATAAAAAAAAAACATATATAATATCATAAACTAACCAGAGTACATAGATGGATGCAAGCGCCTCAAAAATAGGACCAATAACGAGTCACAGGGCTTGTGCCCTCAAACAATATATACAAGTAGTGCTTGTGGCACGTAAAAAGTCTAAATAGGTTTAGGGCCTATGGGCCCTGTTATACTGGTCCACAAGATGGGCTAAACACCTAAACAATTGGACCCACGTCTGAGGTGCCCCCACTACATGAGGCTGCATGGATGGCGGCAGGTCCTCAATCTCTATCATTGGGACTATGCGAGTGAGTGCAGCAAAGTTCTGCTCAACTCGTCTAAGCACCCTCTCATCCTCCCTAGCTAGGAGGTCTCCTGCTACTACTAGCCCCCTGGTATCGGTAGTTGCGGCTCCTGTCCGAGGACAACGCCTATTTCGTGCATAATCGGCAGGTCTCACTGGTCCCACATCTTCATGCAACAAACATATATTCGTCAAATACTCTGGCATATAAAAAAATGATATATATAACAAAAACGACATAAAAATTACATATACAACCAAAAAAAACTACAAAGGTGGAGACTTACCCATCTCCCCTCGCTCCTCACCAGGAGGCACGGGTATCTTAGGACCTCTTGAAAATTCTATCCCTGCATATGGGTAATCCCTGATCATAGGGATCTACCGAGACAGCCATGCAAAAAATTCATCATCAAAGAAATCGTTGTTCCTTCCGCCACCCTGTCGCGGCAGTAATACTGCCCATCTACATATAGCAGGAAAAGAGGCTTGATGTCCTCGTACCACTTCTTGAGGACTAATGCTCGGAACTCTCTCGAAAAAGAATGAACACAAAATAGTCTCGAACCCGAAGTTCCTCTGTGTCCGTTGACGGAAATATGTCAATTGCCTCTTCATACACTCCAATAGTGTGGTAATCCAGTCAAAAAATTTTGCATTCAAGCACTGGATATCACAGTTCATCTGTGCATGAGACGCCTGATGCAAGGCTGTTGAACCGGTAATCCGCCCAATGAGCAATAATATCTCTTGTAGCGATAGGTTAGTGATCTTACTTATGGGAACCTGGGAGCTCAAACGATTTGTCCCAGCCTCACAGTGCAGGGCTATCAGTTCCGCTATGTTATGCAGCCCCAATGGAAACGTATTGAAATTGATTGGTTCCCCTCTCCTTGAGAGGTAAGTCAAAAAGTAGATATCCTCAGTGGTGGGCACCAGTGATTGCCCCTCTAGCATGAAGGCCTCTGTATTAGGGTGCCAATAGTCAACCAAGGCATTTAGTAGCCTCAGTTGCACTCACATAAACAGACATAGGAAGAACCTTAGCAAACCACATTGCATCAACGCAGCCACGACATTCGGATCTCCTGCAACCAACTCACTAACTTCTTCATGCTCCCTTTCCCTCGGTGGACATACATCATGCCAACATAAAAAAGTTCAGGAGGGCGAGTGAGTGTTGTTTGGTTCTTTTTATCTATAAAGGGGGTTCCATGCGTGCTTTCTAGGTGACAGTCACATGTACACGTGGGCATGTTTTACTCTGCCCAAGTGTACATGCAGCCTGTCCAGAGACAGCCCGTGTGGACCTAGGGCTGACCTTTTAAAGGTCGACGCCCACCCAAAACATGAAATAAAAAACCAAAATAAAGAATGGAATAGCTAGATGGGGGAGTTTGTACTTACTTGGTCCAGACAAAAGTTTGTTTTGTCTACTATAGCTCCCGGAATCACCGTTTTTATCAAAGGGGGTCTTTTGGATACAGAGTCAATTTCCAAATCAGCAATGGTGATAATGAGCTACCAGCTTCTATTTATAGACTTTTTGACCTTTTTTTGTCACTTTTTTGGACTCCCTTATCATTTTCTTTATACCAAAAACTATTTAGAGTGATTCAGGAGTTATATGGGAGGGATTTGATCAGGTATTGGGACATTTTTTTTGAGTTTTGAGGAAATTTTGACGGTCCATGAATTTTTTTTCCAAGAATCAACTTGAGCATATAGGTTAGGTTACTACCCCGACTTTTGTGTCTCGTTGTATTTTTCCTCTGCCATAGGATCGATCCCATCAGGTTGTGACACAGAACCATTATATCTGTTTTAGAAGTGTCGCAACTTGGTGGTATATCTTACCAAAACATGGATGCCCTAGGTAGGTCCTGGTTGCATTATGTTGTCCATGCCATCTCTAAAACACTGTAGGCTTGGGAGTCCTTATAATCTTTCCTGAATATGAGTTTGAGCCTCATTTGCATGATTCTTCTTCGCTCTTGATCTCACCCTCAGGAATCCCTAAAAATAATGGGTCTTCTTTTAATCCATTTTCAGACCCTCTAAACATGAAAATATTGTTGAGCGATCTTGTGGCCTTTCATGCTCGTTAAACTGAAATTTGAAGTCACGTCTGTCCGGCGGTAGTTTACCCCTTTTTTGGTCCGGACGGTCAACTATATGAACAAAGGTATACTCTATGGAACTTTCGTTCTTTAGAAGAGTACTCTCAGGTATAATTTTATCCCTTTTTTGGGCTTGAGGGACTAAAATTATGAAAAAGGAACCCCCACGGAGTCCATAGTTAAGCTCTTTTCAGACTCCCTAAAATTGAAAATATCATTGAGTGAACTTATTCTTTTACACTCGTTAAATTGGTCCAAAAGAATATTCCTGATGGAGTCCATAGTTAACCTTTTTTCAGACTCCTTAAAAATGAAAAAATGGTCGAGTGATCTTGTCTTTATCACACTCGTTAAAATGGTTTTGAATAGATGTCTTGTCGATGCTAGTTTACCCCTTTTTCGAACTGACTAGACTATATTCGAAAAAGGTACCCCAATGGAGTCTCCTTTTATGTTTTTTTAGACTCTCAAAATATGAAAAACCACCGAGCTTACCTTCTCTAGGCTCGTTAAACTTACATCAAAGGACGTTACCATTGTGTGTTTTGTTAATTGCATTTGTATACCTTCTATGCCAGCCTAGTAATAGTTTTCTTCTGCATTTTAACACCCTTGGCCCCTGGAGGATTTTTCCTGAGTATCATGATTTTGAACATCAGTATTTCCCTTGTGCCTTGAACTTGTATGTTTGAAACACTTGTTCCTCCTTTGTAACGTAACATTCCTTTATTTGTTTTCCACAATTATTGAAAAGAACAAAAAAAACTCAAATATACCCCAAAAAGAGGAAGGGAAAAGTATTTTCTTTATTGGCAGCATAATGAGTCGCCCTTGGATAAAGCACATATGTTTGTTTGTTCATCAGACTATGGGATGTAGTACGACCTTAGGAATCTTTTCTCGCTATATAGAGTTGTGTCCTCCACCGTTTTGTTATCCTTCCAAACATATGGAGAGTTTGCATTGCCTCCTCCTTCGTAGAATTATGATTAATTCCATGTTGCCTGAGTCTCATCATTTATCGTGCTATTATCCAAGGGAAGTTTGTAACCAAGCCTGATTCGACCCCTCTGCAATATGTCTCTTGTCCTCATACCTGGCCATCCTGAACATCCAATTAAGTACTTGTTTGAAATCATTGAAGCCTTCATTCTGATCATCAAGATTATCAAGTCCATGACCGACAAGCCATCGAAGACGTCTGGGTAGTGCAATCATACTCTCATATGACACTCCTACCCGAGTTTTGAAGATTTTGAAGTTGTTGCTCGAGCTCTGAAGATCTCATATCCAGCCATCAGGTCGAATCAGCTTCTGGAAGATGGATACTCTATATGTATATCTTTTTGATTTCGAGATGTAGCTCCATTGTGTATTGTTCGTGACTACTCTTTATAGTTATTTGACATGGATCTACAGTGTATTTGATTGGTAGCCATGATTCTATTTTATCCCGAGCATGGGTATGCCCACCTCAGTGAGACACGTGTTATTTTGCAGACGATGCCTCCTGGTTCCTGATCCTTGGGCTCAATCATTCGACACATCAGTAAAGTTTCGTAATGTATTTTGGTCATCAGATGCTCTTCTGACCTCACACATTAGGGGGAATCTGTTATAACCCTAAATTGCACCACACATGCTTACCTGGCATCAGGCCATCTCATATCCTTTCTTTGCCAAAGCACTGTTGAACAACTCTTTGAAAATCCTCTTTTATAAAGGCCCACATGCCCTACTCCATTACTGCACACATGTACACGTTGGCTGACCCAAAACAGCCCACGTGGATCGACAAAATCACGAAAAAAGGAAATTTGTCGATGGAACACAAAAGCTATAGGTGAGTTAACTGAGACTCCTGGCCATGCATGGCCGAGGGTTCGTCCAAATACCTAGCTCCTTCTAGCCTATAAAAGAAGGGGTAGGGTTCCCATTTGGAAGGAGGAAAAATATAGCAAAAAAAATATGCCCATTTATGTATTCCCATTGTCCCAACCCTTTAGCCTTTCCTTGAGCCAAAGGAGATTCAAAGCAATGTAGTTGAAGGACAGAAGAAGAGGATCCCAGGATCAGGTTCAAGGAGCGGTGGTCGGTCTCAACTTTTGTAAGTTGACTCATTCAAAGTAATAAAGAAAATGATTTTCCCATCCCAATTCATGAACTTTTATGGTTTGATTAGTATATGTTTGGATTTCTAACCCATTAGTATATAAGTAGGATGCATGCATAGTTGTTACTTATCTTGGATGCAAGTCAACTTTGGAAGGAGTATTGCGAACAAGTAATCAAGTACAACGGAGGATCGACATCAAACGTTGGGAACGAGGTAGGTTGATCTTTCCATGCATTTACTAAGAAAAGGGGATTTAAATATAGGGATGAAGGTAGAAAGTAGTTTCTCTTCAGTCATATCTTCATGCAAAGTCTGAACTCTATTTGCTAGTCTGTAGGGAGATTTCCCTCACAACACCAAGGTAAGAAGCTCCCCCCTATGCATCCCCCTAGGTTTGTCAAGAAGCTCAATTCAATACCTGAAATTGATATTCCCCCGGACCATCCAATGAGGGTAGTAGTTTCCCTGTCAGAACGAGGACTCTTTGGACAATTCATGGGGCTTTAGCGGTTAGCCCGAACCATGGACAATTGGATCCAAAGGAATTGTAGACCATTGATAAAAAATAGTGTAACCATCTATGAGGTGGGAAGAGGATTCTTCATCTTTGGATTCATTTCTCAGGAAGATAGGGATCTCATCTTCAGGAATGGGTTGTACTTTATCAAAACTCAAGGGATTTACCTGAATCATTGGACTCCTAGCTTCGATCCAGCTCTAGAATTTCCCAAGGACGTTCCAGTATGGGTCAGGCTACCCAATCTACCAATGCACTGCTGGAACCCCTCCTCACTTCAAGAAATCAAGAACAGGTTGGGACAATACATCGACAGAGCGAACCCTAGAGACCAATACTCATGTTCACGAATCTCTGTGGAAGTCGATCTGAAGGAGGGTCTTCCTAAAGCGATCAAACTCAAGGTCGGTGACTGGTATCATTACCAGAAGCTAGACTACGAACAACTCCCATTCAAATGCAGGGGATGTCATGAATATGGACATTTCCATAGGAACTACCCTAAAAAACCAAACATGGAGAAAGAAAGTGGAGAAGGATGGAAACAACCAAGAAAAGGAGGATCCAACTCAAAAAATAAAGGCCTAAGGAATAAAAAGACAGGCCCCACACAACCCAGGGACCCAGGAAATAAATCAGACACAAAGGCAGAGAACACCTTCAGAATATTGGCTCAGGAACCTGCAAAGAAAACAACAGAAGAAAACACACAGGAGGAATCCCCAACCAAAGATACCCGTGAAAATCCAACCCCCAAAGTTAGAGAAACCCACTCACCAGCAGAGGAAGAAGAGCAATGAAAATCCCCCCCAAAAAAGGATGCAATACCAAACATAGAGGAAGCTGAGGTCTCGTCAGATAGCGAGTACGAAGGTGCAAGTGATGCCCTGGCCACACCAAAGAAAACAAGAAGAGTAGGAAATCTAAGAAGGAAGAAAGAGACAAAGAAACCTACAAAGATGTCCTAAAGGGATCACAACCTACAATCAGACAACTAATCAATGTCAAACAGACAAGGAAGCACTCCAAGGCCTCCCAAGGAGGCCATTCACCCCCCCAAGGTAATTAATGA
Organism: Picea engelmannii; assembly: GCA_009831015.1. NCBI lineage: Eukaryota > Viridiplantae > Streptophyta > Pinopsida > Pinales > Pinaceae > Picea > Picea engelmannii. Next base: position 73,043 of record ML850276.1, read on the forward strand.
AACTAACTTCCTGGAATTACAAGGGATTCAGAAGCAAAAGGAAAGAAGAAGCACTTAAGGACATCATAAGAGCCTCCAAATCAGATATCCTACTCTTCCAGGAGACCAATATGGACAACCAAGACTTACTCAAAGCAACAACTATCAACTATCCTATGGAGAATAAGCTAAGGAATAGAAGAAAGCACAAGAGGTGCCTCAGGTGGGTTAGGCACCCTGTGGAACACTATGACGTTCGGTCTGATCAACTCTAAAACAAGCATGCAATGGATCCACAACAAACTCCTTCACAAGGCAATGGGTCAACTGGTAAGTCTCTTCAATATCTATGTACCACACCTGTTAACGGAAAAAGGAAAGTGTTGGGAGACCCTAAAAGACTATTTATTGCAAAATGATCTAGAAAATATCATTATTGGGGGGGATCTAAATGTGACCCTAGCTTTAGATGAAAAAAAAGATGGCTCCATTGTGCAAGACCCAACAAGAGAGTGGGTGGAAGATCTAATTTTAGATTGGGATCTAGAATATATCAAGCCTACTAAAGGAAAATACATGTGGACAAAGAAAAGGATAGGACTAGGGCATATAGTAGCCAAACTAGATAGATTCCTCGTCCAAAGCTCCTTCTTTCTTCTGGGCCTCACTCCCACCTCTTCGATCCTTCCTCACAGTATGTCAGATCACAAGCCCATCCTCTTAGAAACTTCGTATGACATAAACCATGGGCCCATACCTTTCATATTTATCCCAACTTGGCCCCAAGACAAAGACTTCCTAAAGCTAGTGACCAAAGTCTGGAATGGCACAGTAAGAGGCTCGACCTTCTATGTGTGGGAAGAAAAACTCAGAAGATTAAAGTCAGGGCTAAAAAATTGGATAAAAGGTCAGGCAAATCCAATTAAAACTTGTTAAGAAGCCCAAAAGCAGCTAGGGAACCACCAACTAGAAATGGAAAATCAGGAGATCACCCAAGAATGCTTACAACAAGAAGACCATCTACAAAGGCAATGGCACAAATCTTGCCATGAGGAAGAAAATTATTGGAGACATAAATCCATAAGCCTTTGGCTGGAAGCAGGAGATAGAAACACGAGCTATTTCCACAAGCAAGCTCAGGCAATGAAGCAATTTAAAATAGTAACAGAAATTCAAGTTCAAAATCAAACAATCATGGATCTGGAAGGCATTAAAGCAGCGACAACTGAATCCTTTGAAGAACTCTATACTAAAATGCAAAGGAATAATATAGACCCCAAAGAGTACCCTCTCTCCCTTATCCCAAAACTCATCAAGGAAGACATCAACAACAGCCTAACTAAGGAAGTTACTCAACAATAAATAAAGGAGGCACTGGACCAAATGAATCCTGACAAAGCCCCAAGCCCAGATGGCTTCACAGCAAGATTCTACCAGCAAATCTGGGATATAATAAAATCAGATCTACTGAAGTTGATCCAAAAATCTCAAACTTGCAGCAAACTAGGAGGTGGAATGAATTTGGCCTTCCTGGCATTGATTTCGAAAGAAAAAGGAGAAATCAGCTTTGATAGATTTCGTCTAATCTCCCTCTACAATAAAAGTTATAAAATCCTCACAAAAATAATAGCCAATAGAATCAAAACAATTCTTCCTATAATCATCCTTGAAAACCAACGAGGATTCATCAAAGGCGGATGCATAGTAGATAACATCATCCTAGTGCAAGAGGCCCTGCACTCAAGCATCTAGAGGAAATACAAACATATGATAAAAAAAATTGATCTCGCCAATGCTTTTGATAGAGTAAGACATAATTTGCGAACAACACTCTGCTAATGGGAGGTGTGAGATTACAAACAACAAGGAAATTCAAGAATGAATTAGCATCTTACACAGAAATCTCAGGAAGTGTCATAAGCCCTACTAAAAGCAAGATCTATGGTTGGAATATAATGCCAAACAAAATGTTGTATATCACTAGGGTACTTGGAATGGAAGGTTGTACCAAATGGGATGCCTTTAAATACCTGGGAGTCTCAATCTACAACTCCACCCCAAGAACCTCACATTGGAATTTGATGATTGACAAGATAAAGAACAAGATAACTTCCTGGGGAGTGAGCTGGTTAAATCTGGCAGGTAAAGTGTTCCTAATCAAGGCCATTCTTTCCATCATTCCAATCTATCAAAGCTCTTTTCTTTTGGACCCTACCTCCATAATACAAAAAAATTAAGCAATGTTCAGAAATTTCCTATGGGAAGGTGGGAAACAGTTAGGGAGAAAGCTGCCTCTAATAAGCTGGGGAAAAATCTCTAAACCAATCCTGGAAGGAGGTCTCAACTTCAAAAATGCACATGTTCAAAATCTGGCGCTAGGGGAAAAGATGCTTTGGAACCTAACCATCGGGAAGCCAACATGGAGTAAAAAAGCGTTATGGAAAAATTACTTTAGGGGTCCAAGGGAAAGATGTATATACCGCCCAATTTTGGAGAAAAGAGGATCCCCAATCTTCTCGCTCTGTCAGAAGACTATGCCCCATTTCAGATCTCATCTCACTTGGGTGCCGGGCAATGGGAAAAAAATCAATATTTGGCAGGACTCAATCATGGGAGATCCTCCCATTAGGTTGATATAGGATCTGGATCGACTCAAAGAGTGGATGGTCACTCAAAATTTAAACGCTCTTTGGGACATCTCAATTTGGGGGAATGATGAGCACAATATGTGGCTAAGGTGGGGAATTGCTAACAACCCCCCTGATTTAGAAGAGGAATGGGATGCCCTGAAGCTCTGCCTCCAAGGGAAATCCCCACTCAAAAAAATGTGAAAAGACAAACGAGGTTGGGGAACAAGCTCAGGTACATACACCACTACAACAGGGTATCAGCTCACAAACTCCCACCACAATGTCCCTCCAAACCCAACAATTTGGAAATAAATTTGGACCTCCAAGTCCATCCTAAAGATTGACATGTTTATTTGGACTATGGCTCACATTAGCATTATAACAAGAGAAAACATAAGAAGAAGGGGGTGGGAAGGCCCCAATAGATGTCGGCTCTGTCTTCAAGAAGAAGAAACCAAAAACCATCTTCTACTAAACTGTTCCTACTACAAAGAAGTCTGGCAGTTGGCTTTGGGATTGCAGAGTGTCTTCATCACACCCCAAGATATGAGCAACCTTCTCCAAAATTGGGATTCCTTCTGCCCTTTCCAGACTGAGAAAAAAGGCCAAATATACACTCTATGGAGAGTCCTCCCCAAATTCATCCTCTGGAAAATATGGCTGGAACGAAACAATAGAATTTTCAGGGAACTCAAAATAAGTCCATCCCAAGTTGCAACCAAGATACAAGCCTATTTTGGCGAAATCACTCCCTACTTTTGCCAAACAAAAAATTATAGCGTTCTAGAGTTGGAAGAGGAGCAATGGTTGGCGTAGTTTAAAATTCAAGACCAGGGGGGAAAAGAGGACAACAGCTCTGGCCAAGAAGCCTGGGAAATACGAAAGGAGAAACAAGATTTTGAAGACTGGAAGACAAAGGAAAAGAAACATATTTTTTCCTTTGACGAGGCCTCCAAAGGGAACCCAGGCTTGGCAGGTGGAGGAGGGATTCTAGAAATCCCCACTAGATCAATGAAGCTAAGATTCGCTTGGGGGCTCATAACTAAAATTAACAATAGAGAAGAAAACCTAGCCCTCTTGCAAGGGCTCATTCAAGCAATCAGTCATAGCGTTCAAGATTTGGTAATAATTGGGGACTCTTGGATAGTAATCAAAGCCTTAATCCACCAAAGCAAACTCAAAAATTCAAAACTCAATAACCTCATGGAGAAACTCCAATTCCTCCTTGGGAATTTTCGGTCTTAAAAGCTTTACCATATCTTACAAAACCTAAAAGAGAAAGCAAACATCGAGGCCAATAAAGGATTCCTCTTGACTACTGGAACCATGCAACTTAATGGAACAATGTCCATAGTGGATCTTCCATGACTCTAGGGAGAATTCCCATAAAAAAAGTAAAGCCATGAGATGGAAAGGGAAAGTCAGCATGAAAGAAGGATTTGAGAAAATCCAAAGCACAACGGGACAAAGGTGCTATAGGACAGTGCAAGTGGATAAAAGGTACAACCCAATGCATCATTCGGTCATTGATTTTCTTTGGGGAGGAGATAGAGCAGCAGGTCGCCCATCCCCTTTAGATCACGTGAATCGTTTAGTGGATTCGACTTGGGAGGAGACTGAGCTTAAATCGGGTAGAGGAACTCAGCCCTCCATACCAAACTCACGTAGAGATAACCAAGAATGAATTCATCCTAGCTACGAGAGGATCGAGTGCAACAGAAGGTCATAAGGAGAAGAGAAGAAGTCATCAAAGATGGCTTCCATCTCGAGAAGCAAGCCAAGAACAGAAGAAAGGCTGCACACAATGGACATCTCTCTAGAAAACTTAAAGCAAATGATGAACTACCAGTTAGACTTTCTTCAAAATCTAGACATAGACGCAGGAAGAAGATTGGAGATGCTGGAAGGGGACATTACGACCACAAAATTTGAGATCACTGAGGAGCTCAAAAAACTCCATAAAGAAATCAAGGACCCTAAGAAAGAATTTGAGACTAGAATCACCCAGCTAGAGGAAAAAAAAGATCATCTAAATAATGAATGGAAGCGAGGTCCAGAGAAGTAAATCAACATTTCAAGTCATGAAATGGAGTTCTGCAATTTCTCAGCAAGGATGGAATTTTGTATAGAAGCCTCTGCTGTAAATAAATTTGTAAAACTTCCCACCCCTGGAAGGTTAGTATAGCCTCCAAGACTGTATTCAACTAGTAGAGCATGGCTCACCATAGTTGTAATAGAACCAGTGGCTTTGCCATTGCCTTTTTTAATTAAAATCCATTAATCATTCTTGTCAAAAAAAACACAGTGTTGGGCCTAGCACATAAACTCATAAATAAGACAGAAACTTGTCAATACACAAAAATATTGATATTAATAAACATTGGCGCTATGTGAGAATACAAAATACAATGACAAAGATTAGCTTCAGCTCCAGTGACTTCTTCTATTGAATTTATAGAATTAGACTTCTTACACTCCTAAGTTTCTCTTGGTTCTCGGATGTTCTTATCTACCTCTCTTTTCTTCTCTCCATACTACATCATCTTACTATCTAAGCGACTAGATATTATATAGACTCTGACTGAGAATTCCTATAGAAACTAAGACCGAATCCACATTAAACACTACCATAACTATGATTGAATCTTCAACCACTTAATTTAATTCGAGAAGATATAAACTGAATCCATTTATATCTCTCCTTCTCGTTGACTAACTTTTGAATAAACGTCTGACTTTGCACTTGCAGATTGCATTATTTTTATTGACAATTCAACTGACTGATAGAAAGATTGACAGACAAATCGATGGAGATGTAAATATCTCATCGAATTGTAATTACAATTTTCAACACTCCCCCTTAATTATAGCTAGGTGGGATTACAAAAGAAAATTACATCAAAAAATTTAGTTGACAATTTTACTGTCACTCATATATTACTGTGCAGACTCCTAGATTACTACGCAGATACTGAAATGTATCTCTTGCTAAATCCTTTGTGAAAATGTCTGCAATTTTTTCTTTGACTTGCAAAAATCTAAACAAATGTCTTTATTGTTCACCAATTCTCTGATAAAACGATATCTTGTATCAATATGCTCAATTTTCTTGTGAAACACGTAGTTCTTTGATAACATGATGGTTGAATTGTTGTCACAGATTATTGTTGTTAGTTCCTGTTGTTCCTGCAACAAATATTTTAACATCCTTCTCATCCATACTCCTTTACAAGTTGTTCTTGTAGCTGGGATGTACCCTATTTCTGTTGAAGAAAGTGTCACTATGGGTTGCTTCGTTGATTTCGATGATACCATACCCATTACAAAATAAAATTTGTATCCAAAGGTACTTTTCCTGTCATCAATGTTTCCTCCACAATCACTATCAGTGTATCCAATGAGTTTGAAATCTTCTGAGTGAAGTACTTAATGCCAAAATATTTTATTCCATTCACATATCTCAGTATCCTCTTTCCTACTTAACAATGTGATTATTTTGGTGTTTCCATGAACCTTGAAATTAGACTCACTCCATACATAATGTCAGTTCTTGTTGCTGTGACATACAAAAGATTGCCTACCAGTATTTTAAACAATGTGGGATCCACTTTGGACCCTTTATCTTCTTTTCTTAACTTCAATCATGGTATGACAAGTGTTGGTGTTGCTTTTGAATTCATCATATTGAATCTTTTCAATATTTCATGCACATACTTGGATTGTGAGACAAATATGCCAGTTTTCGACTCGTGCACTTCTATTCCTAGAATATATCTCATAAGCCCCAAATCATTCCTTTCAAATTCATCCTTCATGACTGACTTGAAATATTCTATTCCAAAGTCACATGTAAATATCAAGTAATCCACATATAAACAAACAATTAACTCATTAACTTGTTGATTTGATTTGATGTACAATGTTGGATCATTTTCACTTCTCTGAAAATCATTTTGTGTGATATAGGAATCAATGCGACTGTACCAAGCTCTCAGATCTTGCTTTAATCCATATAGTGCTTTCTTTAATCTGTACACTTTGTCATCCTGTCCTAGAACCTCATAACCTTGTGGTTGTTCCACATATATTTATTCTTCTAAGTTTCCATTGAAGAATGTTGAATTTACATCCATGTGATAAACTGACCATTTGTACAACGTGACAATAGCTAACATGTTTTTTATTGTGTCCATTCCTGCAAACACTCAAAATGTTTCATTGAAATCAATTATAGGTTGTTGTGTAAAGCCTCTTGAAACTAACCTTGTCTTGTACTTCTATACATTTCCTTTTGCATCGTTCTTGGTTTTATAAATCCACTTGACACTTATAACATCCTTATCTTTAGGTACATCAACGAAATTCCATGTTTTATTGTTCTCTATGTATCTGATTTATTCATCCATGGCTTGTGCCCATACATCATCTTTGACTCTTATTCAAAGGTTAATGGATCATTTATTTGTGAAAATAGATAAAAAAACTGAAAATAAATTTGTTGCCTCTTCATTACAGATGTCGCACAAAATTATTGTCTTTCTTGCTAACAAACTTGCTAAAGTTGGATCTGGAGATGTAGAACTACTTGGATTTCTTGTTGGTCTTTGTTGCACTATAGGTGTTGACTACGCACCAACTGTTCTTCTTGGAGTACTATGCGTGGTAATTTGCGTTGCAATACCAGATGTAGATGGGATTGTTGACTGACCTATGCATGATTTTTGAAACACTTCATCTTATCTATCATCATTCTCCATTGCGTCAATCATTTTTACTATCTTAGCTATGGTTCCATCCCATGTTTCATTTTCCATGAATTAAACATCATCTTTGATTATAAATTTTCTTGTGACGAGATCATACAACTTGTATCCTTTTGTTTCTTCAGATAACCCAACAAATATACATTTATTTCCATTGTTGTCCAACTTCCTTCTTCATTCATTTGGTACATGTGAATATGTGACGCAACCAAAAAAAATTAAGTGTGCCACATTATGCTTTGAACATGTCTAGGATTGTGAAGGAACTCTATTCTTCACACTCTTTGTCGGACATCTATTCAATATATATACTACAGTTGATACTGCCTCAATCCAATGCTTATTTGAGAAATGTTTGGTTGTCAACATACTGCGTGCCATTTCCATGATTGTTCTTATCTTTCTTGCTGTGACACCATTTTGTTGTAGTGTGTATCGCATGGTAAATTCCTTGTAGATGCCATGAAATTTACAAAAGTTCTGAAATTTTCTTGAAATTTATTCTCCTCCTCTATCCGTTCTTAGACACTTGATGTAATAACCACTATGTTTCTCCACAAGTGATTTAAACTCCTGAAAACAACCCAATGCATCAAATTTATACTTTTGAAAATAAATACATGTCTTTCTTGAGAAATCATCAATGAATGTTAGAAAACATGTACTGTATCATATTGATGTTGTTTGCATTGGTCCACAAATGTTTGAGTGAACAATTTCTAGTGGAGCTTTTTCTCTATAAGACTTTCCAACTCGAAATGATTTTCTATGCTACTTGCCAAATATGCAACCTTCACATATCCTTTCTTCTTTTTCAATAAATAGTAAGCCTTTTAGCATATCCTTTGTGTGTAGTAGCTTCAAACCTCCAAAGTTCAATTGTCCAAATCTGAAATTCCATAACCAAGAATCATCATGTATTTCAGATTGGAATGCTGCCTTTATGTCTATTACATTTTCTCCTTTATTGATACTATGTGCACTAGTTTCTTCATTGGTACTGTGCGCACTTTTTGTTGTAAATGCAGTGTTTGACTGTGCACTTTTTCCTTTATAAACATTTTGTGTTGTATTCTTCTTCTTGGTTGGCTTTAATGCCAATGGGAGCATCCTGCTACTTGTAATCTAGATTTTTACAATAAGTATATTGCTTGGGAATTTATCCATGATCACACAATTATTATCTTCCATGTGGATTATGTATCCTTTTTGTAACAGTTTCCCTGTACTTATCATATTATGGTTCATACCATAAACATAATATACATCAGACCTAATTTTTTTTCTCCTTTTCTGGTTAAAATGTTTATACTTCCTTTGCCTAAGACAGTGGCTTGGATATTTGTTCCAAGCATAACCTTGGTTTGGACTGACTCATCCAAACTAGAAAACAGTTCTATGTTTCTTGTAATGTGTTTATTGCAGCCTTAATCTAAGTACCATATGTCACATGGACTTTCTTGAGAAATATTGTATTCAACTGGTGACACTATAGGCATTTCTACAGTGCGCGTCATAAACATAGGACGTGTTTGGTTATTCGTGTTGTGTGACTGATCTTGACTTTGCTTTTTCTGATTGTACAATATATTTCTACACTCATATGCATAATGTCCATACTTTTTACAATAATGACATTGAATCTTTGATTTGTCATTTATTTCACAACATGACTGGTTGGTACTGGGTTTTTACCTCTTCCACAAGTATTTACACGATTTCTACTGCATCCACGTATGTCAAAACTTATTCCTCTGCCTCTAGAGTTATCTCTCCCCATTCCTCTTCCATTTCTTATAGATGATTGTGTGGAAAATACATTCCATAATGACATATTTGACCTATTCAATATGTGCTCATGATTGATGAGGGAAGCTTGTAGTTCATCTAGACTAAACTAACTTAAGTATTTTTTTCTTCTAGAGTCACAACAAGGGTATCATATTTCAGAGGAAGACTCCTAAGTACCTTCTTAACAACCTTCCTATCCTATATGTTTTCACCATGAGACTTAATCTGATTTATCAGGCCAATGACATGGTTGTATAATGAATCTACCGTGTCTCAATATTTTATTGACATACTTTTAAAATATCTTCTAAGAATCTACAATTTTGCAGTCTTTAATTTGTCCATACCCTGATAATAGGTTTCTAATATGTCCCATGCTTCCTTTGATTTCTTTGTTGATGCAAATCTTGGAAGTATTCTCTCATGCATAGCTTGATGTATGTAAAACAATTCCTTTCCACCCTTCTTTCTTTCATCTTTAAAGACATATTTCTCTGCTTGTGTAAGAGCATTATATGTTGCCTGATCTATTGGTTCCACCTAGCCATTCTTGACTATTTCCGATACATATTGAACTTGGAACAAATCCTTCATGCTCAGGACCACATCTTATAATTTTTTCCTATAAAAGTTGGAGGTTGCAGATTTGAGGTAGAAGCCATATTTCACTTTCAACGGAGTTTGTTCTCTGATAAAATTATTTTGATAGAATCCTCTCTGATACCAGATCTTGGGATCAAATACATTGGGCCAATGGTGTGGGAATTATACTCTTCACAACATAGTTTCAAATACTTCCCAACAAACAAGCTATGTGATAGAGTTCTCAAAACCAGTGCCCAGTGAACAAACTACTCAATTTGTTGCACACTGTGAATACACACACTTAATGAAATGATTTATAAATGTGGAATAACAAGGTTTTGTGCTTAGTAAATAAAATCATAAATAAGACAGAAACTTTTCAATACACAAAAAACTTGATATTAATAAACTTTTGCGTAGTGTGCAAATACGAAATACAATTACAGAGATAAGCTTCGGCTCCAATGACTTATTCTATTGGATTTACCGACTGAGACTTCTTACACTCCTCAACTGCTCCTGGTTATCGACTGTTATTCTCTACCTCTCTTTTCTGCTATTCATATTACATCATCCAACTAGCTAAACGACTCAAACTTTTATATACTATGGCTGAGACTTCCTACAGAAACTAAGACCAACTCAACATTAAACACTACCATAAATACGACTCACTCTTCAACCACTTAATTTAATTCGAGAAGATAGAATTCGACTCCATTTATATCTCTCCTCCTTCCCAACTGGATTTTGAGTAAACGTGTGAGTTTGCACTTGCAGACTGACAAACTCTTATTGACAATTCAATTGATTGACAATTCAGCTGACTGACAGAATGACCGAAAAACAAATCTACAGAGATGTAAAGATCTCACCAACTTGTAATTACAATATCTAGAAGAACTTGTTTATCTTGGGTCTACCCTCCACCGTCTTGTACGTGTCGAAACCCTAATAAAACAAATTCAACTCTTGAATTATCGAAATCCCTGAACACACATTTATATATATAGTTACATAGATATGAAATCTAATGGTATTATATTTTTCATAGTAAAGTGTTATGATATCCCCACTATAAATATAAAAATGAAGTGAAAAACAAATAAGACTATCACTCTGTTGAGATGAATCTAGGACCAACATCAAAAAATTACTCTGAACGAACTTGGTATAAAATAATTCACACAATATGGAGGAAAGAATTCAAAATGCCAGATAATGGAAATGGGAGAAAACACAAGTACAAAATGGAAAGTATTGAACACGGTGCCTGGTTATGGAAGAAACAACGCGGAGAAGCCATAAATGGAATGTGTTATTAATGATTTTGATTCGATTTTGATTCACTCTGAAGAGATCTTTTATGGAACTGTGCATACTGGAAGGGCAGGAGTTAAGAACCTAGTAATAGAATCATAAAAGTGTCATCTCACTGTTTTATCAGTGCATCACCGTTGTTGTATCTGAAATAACAGTCTCTGTATACTTTATAATAGTATTTGATATTTTGTAGTGGGGTGTTTACCATTTCTTTCTCTAAGTACCCTGTCGTAGCCTCTTTTAAAAAACTCTCAAGGAACCACTACCATTCGCCTAGGTCCCTACTATGTCACACGATCAGGATTCCATTAAGTTCAAATATATATATATATATTATTGTTTCATGTGATATATACTATGTTGCATGAGTTTTTGGAACGTGGGAATGTTGGGAACGTGGATATGAGTGTCTACAGGAAACTTAAAGTTGAGAGTGAAAATAATATATATTAAAAAAATAAAAAAATATTTTAGATTACAATGTATCCAGATAATGATAAAATTGAAGGACAATCCACGACAAAGTTAGTCTAGAACAAAGTTGTTCCTATTGCAACAAGTAACAACTACAATATCAAAATTACTAATTTAATTTGTACTAATAATTATATGAATATATTTAACACAATGTTGAAAGTTTAACATCCATAAAGATTCCATTAGAAAATGAGAAACACAATTGAAAATACATATATAAAGTTTTAACATCTTTTAAAAATTAAACTGTTATGAACATGAATGGATCCACAAGAATGAATACAAAATATCACAATAGATCCAAAAAGAAAGATAGAAGAAACCACACTTTATTATTACCAAACCCTTGAGGTAGGGAAACACCATACAATGGATCCTATTATGGAAGGGATCCTCTCTTGTTCACTTGCCTCTTCGAGGGGGAAACCTCCTAATGAGCTTCAACTCCAAATACAATACTTCTCTTCATATCTCATTACATTGCTTGAACCCCTTTATATAGTGTTACCATCAGCTAAGAACATTCTAGAGGAGGAATCTTCTAGAAGTAGAACCTTCTAAGAAGCCCTCTTACATTTATTATATCTAACTACTATAGTGGACCTTATTTAATAATATAGTGGACCTATTCCACCTTATATTGAATGGCCTCCACTATTATCACTATGGGCCCTCTGGCCCCCCCCACTACCTCTCTAGATACACCCATTTATTATATATAACTACTATAGTGGACCTTATTTAATAATATAGTGGACCTAGTCCACCTTACATTAAATGGCCTCCACTATTATCATTATGGGCCCTCTGGCCCCCCCCACTACCTCTCTAGATACCTTACATAAACTTTACATATATAAACTACAAACATCTTTGTAAATTTGAAGCATTATTCTTGTTTTGATTGGAAAAAGCTAAATAGTAATACTCTTGTAATTTTGAAATACAATAAAAATCAATGATATGGTTGGTTGAGAGAAACAACAAGTTGGAGAAAATGATTTCCATGTATATGGTATTGATTTATTCTACTTTTCATGTTTAGTATGGGCTTGAAGAAAAACACACATGCATTAAAAACATTTCATATCCACAACTATAAAGTGAGTAGAATTAATTTTTTTTACTTAATAATACTTAGTGTAGTTTAGTCTTTCTTTTATAGTGATATTTTAAATAAATATAGTGAAAATATTTGTAATAAATTATGTATTTGTAATAATGGAATACAAATATTTACATTTTAATTTAAATCTATCTATTTGGGAAACTAGTACCCAAGCTCTCATTTTCTTGATGTTGAAGCTCCCAAAAATCTCTGAAGTTCCCAAAATAGTTCCCACCCAATTGGGGATGTTGCCTACTAGTTCACACGAAACTATATATATATATATATATATAATAAAGTTTTAAAACTTTATAAATTTACACTATTCTATGGTGAGATGGGCAGGACTATAGTAGAGGTTGAATCGTGCAGTGCTATATATGGTTGAGTGTCTATCAAGTGCTCCATTTGGTCAAGCATCTGTGATCAAGAAAATAATAGGCGTAAAAAGAAATAATCTCCTCGCAGAATGACTAGGCGTGAATAACAACAACACAAATTTCAGGTGGAGTAGGATTCCTTACTTCCCATTCACTAATCGATACAGAATGACCCCCGCCCCTGGTCAAATCAAAACAGTGAAGAAAATTCCTCGAACTAGTGGAGAAAGGTGCTCAGACCTAACACACAATGGTGTGGGTAAGTTACATTGGTGACCCTTCCCAAAACCAAACAGAGGAAAGCAAATTTCAATCGAACCTGAGCTGGACATATTCAAATTTGAATTTTTTGTTGAAGTTCCCAAACTTCGAACCTCAAGGTTCAAGTTCGAGAAATTTTATGACTTAGGTCCCCTATACTATGGCTCCCATATGCCATGGAACATAGAAATCAAATAAGGGGCATGTAAAACACCTCATTTTTTGTGATTCGCTTTTTTGGCCAGTCAAAATTCCATGTGTTTTGATTATTTTTTTCTAAAAATAACAATATGGATCATCTTAAAAATTGCTAAAACCCCTAGGGGTAAAGTTACAATCACATTGGTGGAATTTTGACTTTAGACATAGTTCCAATTAGATTTAGGGATAAATTTAACAAGAAAAGTGGGATGGTTTAAGTGTTGTTTATCACATGCTTGGAACACCTAGAACCTCTCTCACTACCTTTCACAATCACTCAATTGTTTTAGACATATTTGAAACGTTATCAGAACATTATCACATTGTTACACTTGAGATTCACCTTAGTGTACACTATATTTTTTCACCATATATGGACCATCATATGAACGAATTATGTGCCTTGTTGTACAATGATGAACCAAAAGTGTGGTTGTATCATGTATTGTATTGGACCATGCTTAGATGTTATTCTTGACCCAAAAATATTCTTTGGGCTCAACATGTTGTTTTACACAATTACTTCTCCATAAACGTCCCTTGGTGCTATGGTTCCAGTCGAAGACAGTGGCGGGCGTCATAGTTACTATGGCCTCTTCCCTTCAAAGAGTATCAGTTGGTTACCTTCATGGAATTGTGGGCCTTCCCATGACATTGATTCCTCATGTCAAGGTTGTTCGGTTCAAGTTTCATGAGCTAAACACACACTTTACAAGAATTTCAATGTTGGTCCCCTTTGCCTATCACTAGATGGGTCCCTTAGGGATGGGGTCCTTATGAAAATAATAAGATGAAATATGGTCATAATTCAAGAATTAAAATAATTCCATGTAGTAGACATTAGGATAATATTTCCAATGAGCTATCATGAGCCTGATTTCGAGTCTGTATGACCCCATAAGAGGGACGCAAAGTCAACATCACTCGAATGGCCAAAACCAATTGCTGTGACTTCTTGGTCTGATTTTGTACATATTATGGTCTCAAAAGGAAAATAAAACCTATACATGGTGTAGGTAAGTATGATAACTTTCCAACAGTATATCCCATGCTTGGTTTCGACCCTCGATTGGTAAGAACGATCTTTCACAAGTTCATGACCACTTTCAAACACCAAATTGGTTGCAGTGCTTAAGAGTTTAAAATTGGTGGATAAAGAGTTCTAAATAAGAAATTCAGATATTCCAAGTTGTAATAGACTCAGGCACCTTTCCTACAATGTCTCATTTTCCTCATTCTGACCTTGGATGGCCCGATTAGAGCTGTCACAAGTTGGTCAATGATTTCAGGCAAAAGGGGGCCACCAACTCGCATGACATGGTTTCATAATAGCTAAGACAGTCATCAGTGACCCTAGAACAAAAATATATTGTCACCTCATCAAATTACTCATCGATACCTTTCTAACGAGATCTCATTTTCCTCGATTGGATATCGTATGGTGATTTGGAACCTTTCGCAAGATTGGGTGTCATGTGGGCCCACCAACAAATCAGGGGTTTTAAGTGACAATTGTTCCAGGCTGAATTTGAGGGCTGAGGTGGAATTATCTCAAGTTGGTGACAACATATTCTCAATGGACTCGTCGAGACCTTTCCAACGATTTTCCCTGTGTCTAATTCTGACTCCATCTCACAGGGAAACATTTTTGGGCTAAGTCAGCATCAACAGGGTCAAAGTCAAAGTCAAAGTCAAACTTTGACTTGCACATTTTACCAAGACATATTAAAAAATTAATTTGAAAATTTTATTAAATTTTTTAATAAAATTGGAAAATATGGGAGAAGGCATGTAGCCTCATGCAAATTTTGGGAAAAATTGATTGTTTTTGAAAAAATTCAAACATTCAAAACCCCCCCTCTCCCCTCTCTAAATCCATTTTGTAAATTTGGCTAAGGGGGGGGAGCTCTGCAATAGGGATTCATGGAAATAGATGGAGTTTTTTATGGAAGAAGTTGCAACTCTACAGTGGGCATCCAACTTCTATGCAACATTTTTCAAACAGTTGACCAAGTAAACCCATCAATCCTAATTCCAAAAACCAAGGAAAATTTTGTTGGCTGTGTTGAGATCCTGCATGAAGAAATTGTATTTTTTCCTTCAAATTGGTGTTTATTTGCCTGGTTCAAGTGTGGTATTGGTTGTTGGTTCAGTTATATTTGCTAGTTTCTGATTTCAGGAAGTTATGTGTATGCCAAAAGATGCAAAGGAGAGGGGATTCAAACCCCTCTTGGGCACCAGGTGCAAGCCTCCATGGCTCCTTTAAAATTTTTAAATTCTTCGTTCTTTGCTGAAGATTGCAGGCCTGGCCATGTCACTAAGAAGCCCTGGGCTTTCAACCCCAGTCCTCCCCATTCTCCTTTCCCCAAAAAATCCCAGAGTTGCCCAAAAATTCAAATGGAGGACACGGGGTTTGAACCCAGAACCTCCCGCCCATTTTATTGCCAAAAAACCCACTTCCTCAAAGTTTTGAATTTTAATTTTTTATGGTGGCTATGTTAGAAAAACAGGACCGCAGAGCAATAAAATAAAACAAATGCAGAAACAAAACACAGAAGATACACAATACAAAAGAGACACAGATTTACGTGGTTCACCCAGTGTGGGCTACGTCCACCAGAGAAATTGCCAGGTCCTTTCTTTATTATTATCCAGCAAAATGAAGGCATACAACCTACAACAAAACCCACTGTAACTTCCTCTTATTTCTCTCACAGTCTCCTCTCTCAGAATATAATACTCGCCAACATACATAGCTGTAATACATTTCCCTCATAAAATAGGGTTTCCTTCTGGGGCAAAAAACCCTAACATAATCTCTATCGTTAGATTTACGACCTTATAATGAACGGTCCAGATTTACAATGAAATTACAATATAGTTTTACAAGGCAATTTTTTCTTTGGGGGCTTCACCCCCGAACCCCCATTGGGGGCCTGCTTGGCCCTAGACCCCCCAGCCGGGGGGATATCCCCCCGGACCCCGTAGAGGGGGTAGCCCCCCCTCTACACTCCCCCGCATGCAAGAGTGTACATACTTTTGGGGTGTAAATACTTCATGGGGTATAAACACGGTTGAAAGTAAAAGACCTCTAAATCAGGAAGATAATCAGGCTCCACAACCAACAATCTCCCACTTGGAGACTGATTTCAACAAATCCACTGTTGATGTATATGCTGGAATCTGAACCTTCTTGGACCTGGAAAATTTCTCATCTTCATATTCATTCTTGAAGACCAACTGAAACTGATCAAGAAATCAGTTTCTCCCTGCTTACTCCCTTTGTTAACATGTCTGCAGGATTCTGGCTAGTGTGTATCTTTTCCAGCTTCAATTGTCCATCTTCCAAGGAAGATCGTATGAAGTGGTACCTCAACTGTATATGCTTAGTCTTCGAATGGAAGACTGAGTTCTTTGCAAGGTGAATGACACTCTGACTGTCATAGTACAACTTGTTGTTCTCCTGCTTCTTTCACAATTCCTCCATAAACCTTTGTAACCAAATCATCTCTTTACTAGCCTCTATAGTAGCAACATACTCTGCCTCTGTTGTTGAAAGTGAAACAACCTTTTGCAGTTTTGAAATCCAACTTACTGTTGTTTCACCTATAGTAAAAACATACCTTGTGGTGCTCCTCCTACTGTCTTTATCACCTGCCATATCTGAATCAACATATCCCTGTAGAAAAGTGTCTGAACCTCCAAAACATAATGCATGTGTAGTAGTACCTCTCAAATACCTGAGA
>WSFP011366678.1:0-32105 GCA_009831015.1 Picea engelmannii
TTCAACATGTACTTTCTTCTTTGGTATCTTCATGTTCCTCTTCTTTGTTGGAGTCTATGGAGTCTTCTATAGACTTATAAAATGCAATCCTTTCATCAAAAGTTACGTCTCTATTGATTTCAACCTTTTGTTGACCTGGAACATAAATTCTATATGCTTTTGATGATTCACTATATCCAACGAATATGTCTTTCTTTCCTGAAGGTTCTAACTTCTTTCTCTTATCCTTGGGAACAAGAATATAGACAGGGCATCCAAAGATTCTCAAGTGTTCAAAACTTGGCTTCCTCCCAGAGAAGACTTCTTCTGGAGTCATGTTCTTCAATATTCTATGTGGACTTCTATTCTGAATATAAACATCTATCATAGTTGCTTCTCCTCATAGGAACATGGATAAATTATGGTCATTCATCATTGCCTTAACTGATTCTTCAATAGTTTTGTTCTTCCTTTCAACCACACCATTATGTTGAGGATTATGAGGAACAATAATCTCCCTCCTAATCCTAGCGTCTATACAAAAGGAAATGAGCTCCTTAGAGGTGTATTTTCCTCCATTATCAGTTCTTATTATCTTGATCTTCTTATCTGTTGGATTCTCTACTTCAGCTTTGGATTCTTGGAGTTTTCTAAATACGTCATCCTTGGTCTTTAACAGATACAACCATGCCTTTATTGAGAAGTTATCTATGAATGTCAGATAGTAAAGAGATCCTCCTAGATACTTCATTAGCATAGGACCATATACATCTAGATGTATTAGGTCTAATATCCCTTTGGTTTTATTCTCACTGCTTGGGAATGGTTTCTTAATATTCTTCCCAAGTGCACATCCTCTGCACACACCTTCATGCACTGATTATAATTTTTGTATGCCTATAACCATCTTCTTTAGGGATGGAAATGCTTGATAATGAAGGTGATCATACTTTATATGCCATAAATCACTAGGGTTGATTTCATCATGTACTAGAGCTTGAGTATTCTGACTTAGGAGTTTATACAATCTTCCTTCACGAATTCCAATGACTCTAGTTATATTCTATCTTTGAATCTTTAGACCATATAAGAACTTTTCCATCTAGAAAATCTACTCTATCTCCCTTCTCTTCCAAACAAGAAATAGATACTAGATTATTTTTCAAACCAGGAACATATAGAACATTATTGAGATGAATAGAGTTACTTGATTCCATCTTGATAGTAGCTTGTCTAATTCCCTTGACTACATAAGAGTTCTTGTCTCCAAGCTCCACTTTATGAGGTGTCTCCTTATCCTTCATGCTTGAGAAATTCTTACAGTCACCTGTCATATGCCTTGAAGCTCCACTATCAGCCATATGTCATCTTCAATGGTTCCAATAAGAGATGAATAATAGAAGAAATTTGTTTCATCATGTTTTTTCTTCTTTGAGGGTTCTTCATCATTGGCAACTAATGTGTGATGTCTCTCTTTTCTCTTCTTTTTTATTTTAGGACGATTCCTCTTGTAGTGGGCATAATCATGGCATTCAAAGCATTGTACCTTTGACATATCTCTCTTGAACTTCTTTCTTGAATCAGATCTTTTCTTACCTCCATGTCTTTTGAACTTTGTTGCAAAGGATTTAGAATATTCTTCCTTTTGACGTTTTCCCTTGGAGTTTAACCTTGTCTCTTCTTGTGCACAACAGGTCCAAAGTTCTTCTAACATTGGGAACTCCTTACTTGTATCCATGCTTGCAGAAAATGCATCCCATGATCTAGAAAGACCATTGAGTGCTATGTTCACAACTTCCTTTTCTAGGATGGCTTCTCTAATAGCTTGTAATTGATCTTTCAACTGAGAAATATTCACAAAGTATGAAGCTATGGTGTCATCCTTTGTCATCTTTGTGTCACAGTTGATTCTTCAGACTCATCACTTGTCCAATATTTCTGATTGAGAAAAGGTTAGTTAGGGCATCGTACATCTTCTTGGATGAGTCAAGATGAGAAATGTAGGGTATCAAGTGATCCTTTACAAAGTCCACTATGATACTCATAGCATTAATGTCATTATCCTTGAAATTCTCTAGTGGTGCAACGTTATGAGGTTTCTTCTCCTTTCCTGCTTCAAACTGTGGTTCCATGATATTGCCTTTCACGATATCTAGAACTTTATTCTTGGAAAGGATGAGGTGAGTCCTTGTCTTCCATGATCTGAAGTTTGAAGCCCCTTCTAACTTGTTTTCTAACTTAATAGAGTAAGTCATGGTTGCATTGACTTTGACTTTGACTTGGTCAACCTTTGACTTTGACCAAAAAATCAAACTTGACACCTTGTATTGTTGAGAGTACCAGGGGTGTGCTAGGCTAGGGTGCACTAGGCTATCCATGAATTAGGTCAAGTGCTTCACATAAGGTGCCTCAACAAGAGGGTTAGGGTTTCGATGTTGTAGAAAAACTTTGATTGCAACTGCAACTGCAACTGAGAAAATTCTCCCAATCTACCTTCTAGTGGATAGATTGTACGAAGATAGTGTGGGCCCATAACCTGTTAAACATAATAGGTGTGCTCGTTTCACCATAGACAATATCTCTATATTGTCACCCAACCATAGGCACAAGGCCACCCCAGAGCACCTTAACCTTGACAGCTAGAATAATTCTAGAAGCAAACACTAGAGAAGATAGCCAACCAAGATAGCATACCTCTCTCCAAATCTAGCGCACCAAGTAGAAATTCCAAACCATAAACCAAAGACCAAGTCACTACTGCAGCAACTGCAACTCTCCTCCAATCATGCACACCACTAGTCCTTATGAAGTCGTAAGAGTGAGTGAGTCCAAATGAGCTCAATCGCCCTCTATTTATAGTGCTTCAAGTCACCTAACCGGGGCTGACTTCTCTTCTTGGAGGCTAATAACTTAATATTACATTTTCTCTTGAGCCGAATTTTCTTCTAGGGTTCGTATCCAACCATTTAGGGTTTCTCTAGCTTCTCAGAATATTCTAGTCTCGTCAAAGGTCACACATGAAGGCTAGTACCTCCCGCATGTTGATTTTTCATAATCTAGGTTAAGCATGAAGTTCATTTCATTTTATCATTTCACTTAACCATAAGAAATAATGTTGCAGCAACCAAGATCACAAGAAGAAATACCATGCACAAGAACACAATAAGTATCCTAGGTAACCCTTCTCAACAAGGGAAGAAAACCCAGCCAAATCCTTTGCTATATTCTTCAATAGAAAGACCTCCACCAAGATAAACTCTAGCACACAAGAGGGTGCTTCAAACCCTATAACTCTAGCTCCCAAGAGAGGTGTGCACCCTTTCCCAAGTAGACGTGTTTGCTGCAATTTCCAAACTCACAAGGAAGATATGATTCCACAATGGGGAATCATCCCTTTAGACTTTTCCAATCAACAAAGGCGTGTATTGGCTCAACAGGGCCGACCTATCTAAGTCACTTTATAATTTTTTTTATTTATTTTTATTATTATTATTATTATTATACTTAATATTGTTAATATTAATTATCATTTATTATTAATCACATTAAGGTGGGGTCGACCTGTACCCTTTACATAACAATTAGGGTTACAGGCAAGTCTGAATCTTGAACAACATATAGCAAAGGATCTGATACACCCACTAGGGATGTCATAGCTCTGACTCGGTGCATTACACAAAAGAACTAGATCTACACGCGTTCACCTATGCTAATCCATAGGCACGCCCACTCTACATATCTTCATTCCCACTGCCTCACACAGGAGAATCATCTGGAGTTTTCTCGTCAACTCTGTTGCTCAGAGGAGGCTAACACATCATCTTCATTTATGTTCACATGACGATGCACCCAGTGTTGAGTTTTGTACCTTGGGAGGTGTTCCCCATGTGTTTCTTCTCTCCTTGACACACGTGGGATGGACTACACTTTGTTCCTTGTACTTTTGTCTAATTTCACTTTGACATAGGAGTTTTAAGTCAAAAGTGAAATTTAGTCATTTATGCCTAAAATGACTATTATTTCACTTTGTGGGTGAATTAGAGACACAAAGTGAACTGAGGAAACTTAAATCAAAGTGGGTTATTAACTTAGATACTTTTGGTGATATCGCAACCATTGATTAGATGGGAGATGAGATGATCTCCACTATTGGTTTCTTAGGTTTCCTTTTGGAGGTTCAAGAGGGGTGCAAAGGGTGAAGGAGGCATTCATTCTTCATTTGCTCACTCGGAGAGGAAGAATTGGAGCATTGAGATGGAGGATTGTTACATGATATTTCTAGAGCTTGAGCACATGCTTTCATGGAGGGAGGCATTCAACTTCTGGCACGGTTTATTTACTGAGGAGGTTTCACTTCTGTGGAGGGTGCACTTGCTTATGAGGGTGCATCAGTTATGGGGAGGACTTCTAGCCATCAGATTGTAGCGAGATCAGTGGCAGAGGGAGGCCATCCAACAGAGCTTCATTCTTGTGGAGGGGTTTCCAAAACTGAGCTCACAGTTAGCTTCTGGAGTAGTTTCAATGGATTTGAGAGCTTGTATGTGGGGCGCACCTTCCTTGGGCGCACCTAGATATTTTGGACTTGTGTTTTAGCCTGGATCAGGCTGCTATTGTATCGGGTTCCTCTATATTTTGTACTTGATGTATTCCACCTTCTGCTTTCCTCATATATAGACATATATTCCAAAACGGTTTTCCCTGGGGGGGTTTTATCTAGGGTCATGTTGACCAAAAATACCTATGTACAAAAATGCATGTGTTAGTCTTTTAGATCTGCTTATTTTCAGTTGTAAAGATCTTTAGGTGTGTTGTATTTATTTTAGTATGCATGTGCTAACTTCTAGTTACTAAAACTACATGCTAGAGAACATAAAATTGCAAATACAACCATAACAAATTAGCAAGAATTTTTTGGACTATTGGCTGTCCTAAAACAGTAGCAAACACTTTACATAATAGTTGAAACTTAGAACCAAATTGTGGTCAAAAGAAGACCCAGTTGGCAAGCTTGATAGGACCTGAAAATATTCATGGTATCAGAGCTGAGGTGGCTGAACTTTTGAGCAGTTTGGACAACACATTGTTGGTTGTCATATACATCTTCTTGGCAGAATTTTGTGGACAACCATCGACTCATTCAGTGGTTGTTAGAGGGCAGATTTTTGTAGAGGATAGTTGGGCAGTTTTGGCACTTAGTCATCAGTCTCTTTTCACACCTATGGAGTAGGACTGAGGTTGATTTGACTTGACCTCTTTTCACATCTATTTTGTTAGGAGTGAGGTCAGATTACACTTGTCTCTTTTCACACCTATGTTGACAGGAGTGAGGCAGTGTTTTCCTTGGCAGTTTAGCATTAGTTGGGGAGTGTAATTTGGCAGACATGTCAACATATCAGATGTGATTTGAGGACAGGCTAGCAGGGGCTATTAATTGGTCGCCTTGGAAGGTGAGGATGATCTTTGTCTTATAGGACCTCGAGCTATGGGACATAGTCGAGGCAGTTGTTCTAGTCATTCCTGTCACTACCCCCTTCTTGGTGGTAGAGTTCAGGAAACGGAACAACAAGGCAAAGAGGACCATTTGTGACACAGTTTGTGACCATATCATACCCCATTTGATGGGGAAGACTTATGTATACGAGATGTGGTCATATCTATGTAAGTTGTATGAGAGCTCCAATGAGAACCGGAATATGGTTCTCCATGACCAACTCATGGGCATTCACATGCTCAAGGATGAGTCAGTAACTTCATTCCTTGGTCATTACACTCAGATCAGAGACGAGTTAGAAACCGTCAGAGAGGTTGTGAACCCTAACTCTTTGGTGAGGCAAGCTATGAATAGATTCACCAAACTGTGGGGTCCATTTGTACGGGGCATTGTTTCCAGGGAGGTCATGCCTACATGGGAGAGGATGTGGGATGACTTCTTCCAGGAGGAGATTAGGCTTGCAGCCGAGGCTTCTGGACAGTGGCACTAGTAGTCTGGTCAGAGTGATGAGGATATTTCTCTTTGGAAAAAGGGCAGGAAGAAGGCCAACTGTGGGGGTTGGCAGGGTCCCAAGTTTGGGGCCCCACCATAGGGGAGTGGAGGAGAGAGACGCAGTGGTCAGAGGAGAGATATGAGAAAAGTGAAGTGCTTTGTTTGTAATAAGTTTGGGCACTATGGTGGAAATTGATCGAATAGGAAGAAGAAGAAGGGTGGTACCGCAGCTACAACAGAGGAGGCAAATTTTCAGACACAGTTTCAGAGAGAGTGTGATTTCCTCATATGCTGCACTTCAGTTGAGACAGAACCCAGTATCTGGTATATTGACAACAGGGATTCAAGCCATATGACTGGAGTTCAAGAGAAATTTACTGATCTCAGATACACTAAGGTCAAGATAGAGATTTCTCTTGGAGATGACACATTGGTCAGAGTTGTTGGGATTTCCACAGTTACCTTTCAGAGAGATAGCTTGCCACCTATATCGTTCATGGACGTTCTCTATGTCCCTGGGCTAAAGAAGAATTTGATTTCAGTTTCCACCCCCCAGGATAGAGGTCTTGAGGTGACATTCAGTGACACCGAGGTACTCATTCATCCTCAGGGATCTTCACTTACCTCAGGATAGGTGATTGGAGTGAGGGATGAGAAAATGTTCAGATTTATTTTTCAGCCTCTTCATGCATTGGCAGTGAGCAGCGACAACAATAGAAAGTTATGTGAGTTATGGCATCGTAGGATGGCCCACATACATCATGGAGATCTCGAAGGACTGAGAGAGGTTGTGACTGGAGTGCCACAGATCATTATAGAGCATCAAGATGTTTGTAGAGGGTGTGCGCTTGGTAAGTTTACCAAGGCCTCGTTCCCCAGCAGTGACACCAGGTCAACTGGGATACTAGATTTAGTACACACAGACGTGTGTGGGACCATGACTTGGAGGTCCTTGAGTGGTTGTGAGTACTATCTCACATTTATTGATGACTACTCGAGGAAGACTTGGATCTATTTCCTGAAGGCCAAGAGTGAGATATTCACATTGTTCCAAGAGTTCAAAGCTCTTGTGGAGAACCAATCGGGAAAGAGGATCAAAGTCTTGCGGTCGTATAATGGGGGAGAGTATTCCTCGAGATAGTTTGTAGACTTCTGTGTCCAGCATGGCATTAGAAGAAATATGACCATACCCTACAACCCCTAGCAGAATGGGGTTGCCGAGAGGAAGAACCGGGCCATTACCAGTGCAGCGAGATCCATGTTGCATGATCAAAGTTTGCCTTTGTACTTATGGGAAGAGGCATGTGCTACTGCAGTTTACCTGCAGAACAAAAGGCCCCACAGGATATTGGGGAAGATGACTCCTGAGGAGGCCTTCACTGGTAGGAGGCTTGATGTCAAGCACATCAGGATCTTTGGGTGCTTGACTTTCTCTCATGTCCCCTTGGAGAGGAGGAAAAATCTAGACCCCACAACCCAGAAGGGGATTCTAGTTGGATACTCAGAGGTGTCCAAAGCCTATCGCATCTACATTCCCCCACTTAGGAGAGTGGTGGTGAGCAGAGATGTCAGATTTGAGGAGGATAGGGATTTTCAGAGATCGCTTGAGTTGAGAGTCAAAGTTGAGGATGATGAAGAGGCGTCGATTGGGTCTCAGAGGGAGCACAAACTCAAACTTCAGGTACACCGGTATCAGGGGTGACAGGGTCACCATGCACAGCTTCAGGGTCACATTCAGAGAATGTTCAGTCAGATGGGGCACATACTTCAAGATCTCAGAGTGTTGAGATGAGTCCTGAGGCAGTCACTCTTGGGCAGAGAGACCTTACTTCTTCATTGACCACTTCAGGGAAGAGGAGACCTAGATGATTTAAGGAGACCCTGAAGGAGGCCAGAGAGAATGTAAGGGAGCCCAAGAGACACATCAGAGAGAACAGGCCACCAGTCAGATTGGGAGCATATTTGGCACTTGTGACGAGTATCAGGTATACTGAGCCACAGACATTTGCACAGGCAGTGGACCAGCAGGTCTGGAGAGAGGCCATGGTAGAGGAGTATGACTCCATTGTGCACAATGACGTCTAGGATGTGGTTCCAAGGCCAGTGGGGAAGTCAGTTGTGACTTCTAGGTGGTTGTACAAGACCAATATAGATGCAGATGGCAGCATTGAGAAACACAAGGCCCGTTTTGTGGCGTGAGGCTTCTCAGAGATTGAGGGAGTCGATTATGACGAGAATTTTGCACTAGTTGCGAGATACACCTCCATCAAGAGTATCATTGCCATAGCAGCAGAGATGGGTTGGATAATTCACCAGATGGATGTGAAGACTGCATTTCTGGATGGATTTATTAAGGAGGTGTACATAGAGTAGCCATAGGAGTTTGAGGTGAGTGACACGGAGACTCACCTGTGTCTTTTGAGAAAGGCACTCTATGGAATGAAGCAATCTAATCAAGCTTGGTATTCTCGCATAGACACTTACTTGTTTCGGATAGGCTTCAAGAAAAGAGATGTTGATCCTAACCTCTACTTCATCATTAGAGGTGAGGATACGCTTATTCTCATCTTCTATGTGGATGACTTGTTCATCCCTGGAGTCGAGGATATCATAGTTGAGTGCAAGCTGGGACTTGCATCAGAGTTTGAGATGAGTTATATTGGATTGATGCACTACTTTCTAGGTATGGACGTATGGTAGGAGGAGGGTCACATATTTCTCAGGCAGGGGAAGTATGCAACAAATATTTTGAGTAGATTTCAAATGGAGGACTGTAGACCTATGTCTACACCTATGATCACCAACTGGAATAAGCTTAGTGCTTCAGATAGCCAGTTGGTGGATGCCATAGTTTATAGGTAGTTGATTGGTTCACTCATGTATCTGGTTAACACCAGATCAGATATTTGTTTTTCCATGAACATTCACAGTCAATACATGATTGAGCCAAGGAGTGTTCACATGATTGGGGAAAAACACGTCTTGAGGTACATTGATGGGATACTTGATTATGGCATAGACTATGTCAGAGGATATGGAGTCAGTTTGGTTGGCTACACAGACTCAGACTGGGCAGGATGTGCTACTAACAAGAAAAGCACCTCAGGGTGTTGCTTTGGTTTGGGGTCGGGACTTGTTTCCTAGTTCAGCCGGAAGCATAAGTCAGTTGCTTTGAGTTCGGCCAAGGCAGAGTATATGGAGGCCAATCAGGGCAGTTGCGAGGCCATTTGGCTTCGTAATATGCTGGTTGGTTTGTTTGGTTCGGAGATGCCACTGACTGCCATTCTCTGTGATAATCAGAGTTGCATAAAACTCTCTGAGAATCTGGTGTTTCACGACCGGTCGAAGCATATTGATATCACATACCACTTCATTTGTGACTGGGTTCAGAGAGGGGAATTTTAGTTGCAATATGTATCGACAGATGACCAGGTTGCAGATATTCTCACCAAGGCCCTACCAAGGGGCAAACATGTCTACTTCAGAGACAAGATGGGCTTGGTGAGGAACACCTTCCTCAGTAAGAGGGAGTGTTGAGTTTTGTACCTTGGGAGGTGTTCCCCATGTGTTTCTTCTCTCCTTGACACATGTGGGATGGACTACACTTTGTGCCTTGTACTTTTGTCTAATTTCACTTTGACTTAGGAGTTTTAAGTCAAAAGTGAAATTTAGTCATTTATGCCTAAAATGACTATTAATTCAGTTTGTGGGTGAATTAGAGACACAAAGTGAACTGAGGAATCTTAACCCAAAGTGGGTTATTGACTTAGATACTTTTGGTGAGATCTCAACCATTGATTAGATGGGAGATGAGATGATCTCCACCATTGGTTTCTTAGGTTTCCTTTTGGAGGTTCAAGAGGGGCACAAAGGGTGAAGGAGGCATTCATTCTTCATTTTCTCACTTGGAGAGGAAGACTTGGAGCATTGAGATGAGGATTGTTGCATGATATTGCTAGAGCTTGAGTGCATGATTTCATGGAGGGAGGCATTTAGCTTCTAGCACTGTTTATTTACTGAGGAGGTTTCACTTTTGTGGAGGGCGCACTTGATTATGAGGGCGCATCAGTTGTGGGGAGGACTTCTAGCCATCAGATTGTAGTGAGATCAGTGGTAGAGGGAGGTCATCCAGCAGAGCTTCATTCCTATGGAGGGGTTTCCATATCTGAGCTCATAATTAGCTTCTGGAGCAGTTTCAGTGGATTTGAGAGCTTGTATGTGGGGCGCACCTTCCTAGGGAGCACCTGGATATTTTGGACTTGTGTTTCAGCCTAGATCAGGATGTTATTGTATCAGGTTCCTCTATATTTTGTACTTTTTGTAATCCACCTTTTTCTTTCCTCATATATAGACATATATTCCAAACTGGTTTTCCTTGGGAGGGTTTTATCCAAGGTCATGTTGACCAAAAATACCTATGTACAAAAATGCATGTGTTAGTCTTTTAGATCTTCTTATTTTCAGATGTAAATATCTTTAGGTGTGTTGTATTTATTTTAGTATTCATGTGCTAACTTCTAGTTACTAAAACTACATGCTAGAGCACCTAAAATTGCAAATACAACCATAACAAATCAGCAAGAAGTTGTTCTTGGATTGGTGGTTGTCCTAAAACAACAACAAACACTTTACATAACAGTTGAAACTTAGAGCCAAAATGTGGTCAAAGACATACCCAGTTGGCAAGCTTGATTGGACCTGAAAATCTTCATAGCACTTTTGGGATTTCACACGTTCACCTTGTGCTCAGCCACAGGCACGTCCAACTCATCAGATCACATTTCCTACTTGATAATCATCTGGAGTTCTTCTCACTCTCTTCATGGAGGAGGTCATCTCTACGTTCCTAGATCTATCTCGGGCAGGAACCATGAACCCTTATTAGGGGATTTCTCTCAGGTTTGTAAGCTGAGAGAAAGGCTTCACATAGTTGCAATGATCCACACCTCATAGGTTTGTAAGTTGGAGAATGTCTCACATAGTTGCATTCATTAACACTCCCTCTCATCTAGGGAGGCATTATTTATCATGCCAAGTCTCGCAAGGATGTATTTTTTTTTTCTTGGCTAGAGTTATCGTCACTCCCTCTTAACTAGGGAGTCATTCTTCACGAAGTTACATTGGTGAATATATCTACAAAGTGCTCATGTGTAGGAAGGTACTACCTGTGTATGATTGTCCTCTGCATCATATCTTTGGAATAAGGATATTTCATCTCATCGTATTTCGATCCATGAGGAAACATTAGGTTCTAACGGATCATAGGATCCATATCATGGTCAAGTAAATCTGTCAGAATATTTTTGAAGCCACATTGCTTCGTACACTTGAAGCTTATATACTCTGCCTCTGTAGTACTCAAGGCCACAAAGTTTTGTTGTTTGTCTAGTGAGTCTATCTTAGTTGATTCATGAAATGGCTAGGCAAATTTACTGCATGGTATGAATCAAGTCTGGTGTTGACCAAATACATCAGTGATCCAATCAGCTGTGGATCAGTCTTGTTTGATTCATCATCAATCTTCTTCTTTAAATCCATCACCGTGGATTTTTCTTTCTATCATACTGCACTTCTTTAATATTTTCACTGTCTATTTTCCTTGATTTAGGAAAATCTCATCGGTCCTCTGACATACTTCTTGTCCCAAGAAGTAGTTCATCATCCTCAGATTCTTCATTGGAAGTCAAGAATTACTTGTAAAAAAACTTTCTGAAAAAGTCATTTGTATCAAGCTCTCGTCACCAACACTGTCATTATATAGGTTTGGATCAGTAATACTCTTACTGAAATCCAATCTCAACAAGAATCGATCTATCTAATATAGTTTCCAACTCATGGATGGTAATACAGATGGAAGTATATTGGCTTCACTTGGTCAAGTGTCTCATCATAGACAACTCCCTCTGTTTATGAGAAAACATCTGGTTATAGATCTTGTTTTGTATTTCTTGACACTTTCATCAGCCGCATGCTTGATCTTATAGATCCACTTGTAAGTTACCACAAACTTCCCTTTTGGTTTCTGAATGATATCTACTGGAGAAACTGGAATAATGTATGTCTCACTCTGAACTATTGAAGGGAGAAAAGGTATTGTCTCATTATCAATATTCATCTTAGATTCTTTGGGTCTTTGAAAGACTATCTCTTTTTCAATGTCTTTTCTTGTCTTC
Source organism: Picea engelmannii (assembly GCA_009831015.1). Taxonomy (NCBI): domain Eukaryota; kingdom Viridiplantae; phylum Streptophyta; class Pinopsida; order Pinales; family Pinaceae; genus Picea; species Picea engelmannii. The sequence goes on from WSFP011366678.1 coordinate 12,136, forward strand.
AATCTGTCTCTGACTAGGGATGTTGATCTGGAATGTTATGAAGATTCAATGTATCCTTTCTTTCTAAAGGATCTAGCTTGGAATTCTTTTCTTTGGGTACATAACGATACACAACACCCAAATAACTTGAAGTGCTCAATCTTTAGACTTCATTTTGGTGAAGACTTTTGTTCTGCACATATATTGTGTCATGCATGCTTTTGTCCATGAAATCTTGGCAGGATTCTGATCATGCATTATTGCATTGAGTGTCTCAATGATGGTTCTATTCTTCCTTTTTCTCAAATAGTTTTGACTTTCTTTGAGTCAAGTGACTCCTTCTGAAGGATAAGTGTCTTATTTTGTTCTTTGTATGATGAACAAGTTCAATATGATTTGGACTACCATACCATGGATAATGGTCCAAGTCTTTGAGAGTTTGTGTACTAGGAACAACATCCTTCATTTATTTGAAAAGGAATCCAACTATAAAATTAGGGATCAAAAGATTTAGCTAGTTTGTTGTCATGTCTTTTAGAGGAAATATTTCTCCTCTCTCTTCTCTTCACTCTTTTGAGGTGGATCTGGATCAATGTCAGTGGTGGAAGCATATTGTCTTTCCTTCTTCCTGGTTGGACAATTTCTTGCAATGTGTCCATACTTGTCACATCTGAAGCACTGAATTTTTGAAACATCTCTTCTTTGATATTCTGGATTGGATGAACACTTTTCACCTTTAAATGTTTGCCTGGAATTTCTTTCGAATTTTCCTCCCTTCTTTGTATGAAGTGCAAGAGAATGATTTTCTTCTGAGGAATCTTCCACTCCTCTATTTCTAAGTCTAAGTTCTTCTTGAGTGAAGTCTATCCATAGACGCTCAAAGGTTGGTGGAGCTTCTCTTCCACTGATACTCTGAATAAAGGGCTCCCATGATTTTGGAAGATTCTTGAGAGTGGTTAAGATAGGTTCTCTATTAGACATGATTTCCCCAATGGTCTCTAATTGTTCTTTGATCTCTGATAACTTCATAAAGAAGAGTGCAACTATGTCTTCCTTCATCATCTTGGTACTTTGAAGTTGGCTCTTTAAGGTAAGAGCTCTGAGAGTGTTGTCACTTTCAAACATTCCTTTTAAAGTCTTATTCATATCACCAGTTGTCTTCAGATTCGCAATACATGGAAAGAGGTGATCTCTCACTGAGTACATGATTATTTTTCTTGATGTGACATCTTCTTATTTTCTTATTTTTTTCTCTATATATGTAGTTGTGTCTGGTAGAGTTTTAGTTGTTACATACAAGAGGTCATCTTCTTCAAGAGTGACTAGAAGCTTTGATTTCTAGGGACTGAAGTTGCTTGCTCCATCAAGCCTATCTTCTACTAAGGTTTTGTTCTTCATTTGATTTGTTTCTTCAATTCCTTGCTGATTGGATTTTGAAAAACTAATGATTAGGTTAGATTTATAGCCTTGGATTATATTGGACTTATGAATGCCAACAATTAACTGGATAACGTTTTTTCAAAAATCCAGAATTGATATTCTGCAGGAAATTTCGGCACCCTAGAAACCCTAGGGCCAAAAATCAAAATTTCTCGGAATTTTGTTTTGAGATATTCTAGAGATGCATTGGAAGAGGTTGTACTCTTCTATGCCAAAATTACCCCCAACATCCAAGTATTAAGAGTTGGAAATTCACTGAGAAGGAGGTCGTATGGATTTTCTTGAAACCTGGGAGGGTCGTACGGTTCTGCAAAAGAGAAGAGATGGATGATAAAGGTTTGTAGCTTGTGCAATGGGTTCTTCAAGACCTATGCTTTGATACCATGTTGATTTTTCATAAGCTAGGTTAATCATGAAGTTCATTCCATTTTAGCATTTCACTTAACCATAAGCAATAATCTTGTAGCAACCAAGATCACAAGAAGAAACACCATGCACAAGAACACAAGAAGTATCCTGGGAAACCCTTCTCAAAAAGCGAAGAAAACCCAGCCAAATCCTTTGTTATATTCTTCAAGAGAAATACCTCCATCGAGATAAACTCTAGCACACAAGAGGGTGCTTTAAACCCTAGAACTCTAGCACCCAAGAGAGGTGCACACCTTTTCCCAAGTAGATGTGTTTGTTGAAATTTCCAAACTCACAAGGAAGATCTGATTCCACAATGGGGAATCATCCATTACTTATATTAGACTCGTCCAATAAACAAAGGCATCTATTGGCTCAACAGGGTCGACCTCTCTAAGTGACTTTATAATTTATTATTATCATTATTATAATTAATATTGTTAATATTAATTATCATTTGTTATTAATCACAGTAAGGTAGGGTTGACATGTACCCTTTACATAACAATTAGGGTTACAGGCAGGTCTGACTCTTGAACAACATATAGCAAAGGATATGATACACCCATTAGGGATTTCATATCTCTGACTCACTGCATTACACAAAAGAACCAGATCTACACACGTTCACCTATGCTCATCCATAGTAATGTCCACTCTACAGATCTTCATTCCCACTGACTCACACAGGAGAATCATCTGGAGTTTTCTCATCAACTCTGTTGCTCAAAGGAGGCTAACACATCATCTTAATTTATGTTCACATGATGATGCGCCCAACACTTTTGGGATTTCACACGTTCACCTTGTTCTCAGCCATAGGCACATCCAACTCATTAGATCGCTTTTCCTACTAGATAATCATCTGGATTTCTTCTCACTCTCTTCATGGAGGAGGTCATCTCTACGTTCCTAGCTCTGTCTCAGGTAGGAACTACAAACCCTTCTTAGGGGATTTCTCTCAGGTTTGTAAGCTGAGAGAAAGGCTTAACATAGATGCAATGATCCACACCTCATAGGTTTTAAGCTGAAGAATGTCTCACATAGATGCATTCATTAACACCGCAACTACCATAACATCAACACAAAATCCCATGGGTGACGAAGCACATTCTTAAGGTCATGGTCACTTTACATTATGAAATCATTACAACTCCCCATCATTTTAAAATTTAGGGGTTAATTGTCCATAAAAACATATCAAAGGCTTGCAAGTATGTTTTTTTTAATTGAAACAATTAAATTGTATTAAGTAAAAAAATTGTGACTTTATTCAGTTAGAGAAGAAGTACAAAATGTCATAATGGATTCATGTATCTAGAGAAATCCTTGACTTTGGTGGTGCAGAGGGATTGTAATGGATTATTTTATTTTCTTTCAAGTTTTTGGTTTCTTATTAGACATGAGTAGATTTTGATACACTAGAATAACAATGTAAAAAAGAAATACATATTAAAACAAACACAAATTTTCACCCTAGTGAGAAGCCCTCACAAGGTAAAAAGGATGAGTGTAAAACAGAAGTGTTTCCATTGTCACTTAGACAACTACTTTCCTATTTTTAGTGTGGGACAATCCCAACACAAGGGAGGCTTCCCTAGTAGCACCTAGGGTTCTTAAGACAAGAAAATTCAAGTCTAAGGTCACCTATGTTACCACCCAAATACAATCAACCTCTTATGATATGAGAATTATGAATCAGGTTGGTTACTGTTATAGAAACATTTCCCACACTCCATGCATCTTGCTTTGATGGCCTTTAATTTTCCTATGTAGACTTAATTTCCCCTCTTTGCTCACTCTAGAGTCAAAAATACAATTTTTTGTTGATATACGCGAGCCACAGTTAGACAACTCGCATATACACAGGTTTCTCCATTACAACCTGCGTTCATCAGGTTTTGTGCTCAAAAATTAAAAAAAATGTCGGGTTTCCATGCCATGTCACGAGATCCTTGATCCTTGACCTTCCATATACTAGAAATGCTCTGACTCAACCCTTCTATTCCATTCGAAGGCTATAAATTGATCCATATACAAGCCTTGAAGACATTCATCATTGAGAGAAAAGACACTCTGGAGAAATTTCACCTCATATTGAGTTTTCACCCATTTGTCCTTGAAAGTTTGAACTTCTTGTGTTTATCCCCCAAGCTCTTCCTATCTTGATATGGAGAACCTCATTGACTCCTACTACTTGTGAGCTTGCCTTGTGGAGGATTGAAGTGGTGAAGGTTTGACTGGAGGGACTTAGTTTCTCGGTTTTGATGTGTCATTACCAAAGCTTTCCTTTGTGGAGGATTGAAGTGGTGAAGGCCCGGCTGGAGGGACTTAGTTTCTCAGTTCCGATATTTGTCGTTACAGAAGTTTGTCACCTATGTACTTCTATTGATTACATTAATAGAAATACTCTTTTCTCGTCCAATTATATGTTGCAAATATTTGTATTACTTTCCATGGGCGTATTTGTTATGCATGTTAATGGATTATGCTAGTTTATATGCTAACATCATATATAATTTCCACATGCTTGCATATCTTGGATGTTGAGGACAAGTTGCAGGTATAAAGCTTGGGTGACAAAACCAATGCATCATCTAGACTCAACTCAACTAGTCAAACTGAAGTGTCAACTGAAGAGAATATTCTCCAGGTGGAATATTCTCCCTTAAAATATAGGAGACTCGATAATGACTAATTATGACTAATAAAAAAAAAAACATTAGGAAAAATAAATCCTAGGTGTGTGTGAAGTAACTCCAACAATGCTTTGTAGCTACAAGGTGAACACATCTGGGCTCCACCAGATACTGACTCAAGGTGTTCACAAAAAAGCATATATCTGGCCTGGTATTCATCAGATACATCAACAAACCAATAATTTGTCTGTATAGAATAGCATCAACTAACTCCGACGAAGTATCAACCAAGAGCTTCAAATTCATCTCCATGGGTGTGGCCATGGATTTACATTCCAACATGTCAAACTTCTTCAATATTTCAACTGCATACTTCCCTTGGTTAAGGAAGATCTTCTCTGGGCTCTGCCAAACTTCAAAACCTAAGAAATAGTGCATCGGTCCTAGGTTCTTCATTTCAAATTCGGCGGGAAGCTTCTTCTTACAATCTATGATGAGATTTTCTTCATTTGTCAAGAATAAGTCATCCACATATAGTAGCAATATAACTGGTCCATCATTCTCAATCTTGAAGTAAAGATTGGGATCAACTTTACTCTTGGTAAAGCCCAATCTCATCAAAAAACTATCAATACTGCCATACCAAGCTCTTGGAGCTTGCTTCAGACCATACACAACCTTCTTCAACTTACAGACATGAGTCTTCTTGTCCTGTACCTCAAAACCAATTTTTCACATCACATTATACCAAGTTGGTACAATTGCTCAGCTGCAACTCAATCTGCATAATCATGTGTTGGTTCGATGTGCTTTCTGCAAAGCACTATTTGTCTCACTGCCTGAGTATGTCCTCTACTTTTTCAGCAATTTTTCCTTCTGGAACTGGGACTCTGCACCTACACCCGCTTTTTTCTGAAGCTGAGAATGATTGTTGTATTCTCACTGTAGTTGTTGAATTCTTAGAGTAGATCCTCTATTCTATCGTGGAAACAACTTCATCTGAAACTGAAGGTATCTTTTCTTCTTTCATGGAGGAAACTCAATCTCAAATATAAGGACTTCTCCCTTTAAATCTCATATTGTATCGGAATCATGGTTGTTTTGGTTGTCTTCATGAACACTGGAACTATTTCTTTGATTACTGGAGAAAGTGTCTCATCATAGTCTCCCTCTTGTTGGGATAATCCTCTGGACACAAATCAGGCTTTGTACATCTCTATGAATAGTCTTGGGGAGACTACTCCTCCTTACTAGATCATGAGAGCTGACTCCCTCTGAACTCTAGCTCCTTCTGAGTTGGTACTTGGTGGGTCCTCCTGCCTCACCATTGGTGGAGCCATATGCTCCTCATGATATGGCTCATTAATGCTATATGTCTTTGCATCCTGCAAAGTGTCATGGGACCATATTGGTCTCTTCCTGGTTACTGCAATGCTTCTAGGTAGGCTCTGCTGGCTCTACTAACTCTTCCTGATGATTTGAAGAGTGATCAACTGCACTATAGGGATTTGTTTTGTCATATTTGGAGCCTTCTTCTCCTCATGATCTGTCTCCTTGTCTCATCTAATATGTTGCCACATGCAATCGTCACCATAGCTCCCTCAGGGTTATCACCTATGACATGCCCGGAACAAGAACAACAAGGGAGAAACAACAGACAAGAATAATACTCTTTATAATAATAATAACAACAATAGTGAGAACGGTCGTCACAGTAGCTCTTTTGGATCTATCACTCGTGACCTTTTTGTAACAAGGGTAAAAATTAAGAAATACAATAGTAAGGGATGAGAGAAACACTCTTCTAGTGTTGTGATTAATCATTCCTCCATGGTAACCTGGAAACAAAACAAGAAGTTTCTCCTAGAGGAGATGTTAGTTATATCTAGTAAATGATTATAGTAAGAATTTATCTCAATAGTGCTCACATGCTACCAGGTATTCAATAATAAAGATTTTCAAAGATTGTTATCACAACTATAGTGTTTAGGAGTTATCAAACTTGAACCTGGAACCTAGAGTGTTGTCCTCAAGAATGAGTGTGTTTCTTTTATTCTGAGTCTCCTTTACTCAAGATGACAAGTACTTTCTTCAACTTGTCCTTTGTACTAAGATAATATGCTATCTTGACAGAAACATGATTTAGGGAATAAACTTTATAATCTCAACTTTAATCAATCTAATACTTTGACTTTAATTTTGACCAATGGTTAGTATGACAACTTCAACAGATCAAAATGCAACCTAGATATTCATAAGATTACAATAATTCCATAACAAGTAGAGGCATATCAAGGTACTCAAACCTGGGGTGCATAGTTCCTATAATTGTTGCTTAGACAAAAGATCATTTCCCCTGCAAATACTCTTTAGAATAATGATACAATTTGAACTTATGTAAGTGCATACCTCTGACAGTATCGGCAGGTAGTGGCACCATCCGGCAACATCGGAAAGCAATAACAAACCTTTAAAACTTCAAAGGTGCTTCAACTTGTAACTTAAAGGTAGTTGGATATTTTCTAGGGTAATGCGCACTAGGACAATAAAAATCAGTCCCAACAATTCACAAAAACTTTCACTACAACTAGTACTGCAACTGGTGTTGACACTGTAGCTGGTGTTGCACCTGGCATGAAGAAACTTGTATGAAGGAACTGGAACTGCAATTGCAACTTAGGGTTTTATAAAGAAACCCTTATTTCTCAAACTTCAAATTTTGTAATTCTGATCCAGGGATTAGATGCGCCCTCCTAGGGTGAGTTCCTAGGTGTGGTTACTTTCTCCAACATCCTCCTCAAAAAAGGAAACCATCACACTTAGGGTTTATGCAGAAACCCTAATTCTGCAACAACTTCAATAACGAAAACTGGATTGTGAGTTGGTCTCTTTCATGCCTACTCTAAAACCATGTTGAAGTTTTACTTATACAACTAGCAGTTATGATTCTTCTCTATTATTATAATCATTTAGCACATTAGCTGCATAAATAAGATCACTGAAAGAGAGGCAATCACAGAAACAATAGAAACACACAGATTATTCTGGGAAACTCTCATGGGGGAGAAAACCCAGCAAAAACTTCCTCAATATATATAGACCAAAAACCGAACAGGAGATCCTCCTGTACTCCTTCACTAGGAAGAGTAGAACACCACTTAACCAAGAAATACCAAGAGATAGACCAAAACCCTCCTTGACGTCACCCCCGGTTGCAGTAGCAGTTTCTCCAAGACTTGCGCACTTCTTCATATTTCTGGAGCTAGTGTGGTGAGTGTGTACAAATGATGCACTGACCTCTCTTATAAATAGCGGTCTAGCCAGCCTATAATTAGGTCTGGGCCGACCTATCACTTTACCCTCTTAATTTGCAATTAATTGTCAAGGCACAATAGCGCCGACTTTTACTAAGGCACAATAGGGCCTAATTAAATATAATACAATAATATTATTCAACTCTCTCTCAGGTAGAATATTCTTCGAAGTTACAATATTTCAACACTAATCACTCACGATTGCCTAGATTGTAGGGTTGAGCAAGAAAGAAAATGTTGTCTAATTGCTAAGGGTAATATTTTGATTCATTACTCTTCAACGGAAGGAAATGTTATATAGTTAAACTACTTCGCACTATCAAAATTTGTTCTGATCTGTGAAGATCAAGTTAAACTCACGGGAAGAGAGTATAGTAATATTTTGACCGGGAAGGTTCGTTATTCTTTGCAGAAAGGGAGAAAAATTGAAAGAACTACGAAATGAAAACTAGGAAACTAATCTAAAATATTGCTTTCTAAATAATCCTTGAAAGGAAAAACTAAAAGGAAATTTTTTGGATTTTATCTTGGTTGATTTTAATTAGTGTTAACTCTTAGAATTAGAAAACTTGGACAAATAACAAAAAAAAAAGATGAAATCTCCCCAGGGTAGGGAGGATGAGAGGGTTGGTAGGTTATCCCACTAACTCCATTGATTTACAATCTCGAAAAGAAGTGTTTGTTGGTATTTTATGGATTTAAGAGTCCAAGAAAACTTACAAATGCTATAAGAGAGCAAAGAAGAGGAGAAGGCACCCAAGGAGGTCCTCGATGCCCCAGATCCGCGAAAATTAGGCAGAGTTTATCTCTACTTGTTCGTGAATGGCAAGAAAACAACGAGCAGTTTTCGTTGGAAAATTTCCCAAATGACTTTAAAGCAAGGTTAAGGTAATACGACTTTAAACCTGCCCAAACGACTTTAAACCTACAAAAGAGTGTTAATATGACACAAAAAATTCTAAGTAAAAAGGTAAATGTGAGTTTAGTGAAATCAACTAGAAATCAACTATAAACTTATATTCTAGTGACTTTTTGTTCGTTGTCCAAACAACAAACAAAGGGCACTTTACTTTTCCTAAATATGAAAATAAAGCTTTTGTAATTAAATCTATCTTTTAGTATTTGAATCTAACTTTGAAAGATTTACTAAAAGACAACTTTTTGGTTAGATATACTTAAATGATTATAGAAATGAAAGTAAAAAGTAGATCTAAGCATGCATGTGAATGGATCTAATTACGATTTAGATTTAAAACATAGATCTACACTTTGCATGCAAGAAATAACCAAAATAAATTAAAAGAGAAGAAAGAGAAGAGTATAAAGCTTGAGAAGTGGGAATTCCTTGGGCTATGGAGTCCTTCGGTATTGTGTTGAGGGTATGTCCACTAAATCTTCTGAGCTTGTGGAAGGTTGCTCAAGGCTGACCTAACCGCTTCTCAAAAGATGAGGTACCTGCACAGCTAAATACTTGCAAAACGGGGGTTTTTAATCCCCTAATCTTGTTAAAGATGGTGATCCCTACACAAGAGACTCAAATGGCATGTCAATTAAACTTGTTATCCCCAATTTATAGGGATAACTAAGGAGATGATGTCTCAAGTCCCTTAGGTTGCAGACATGGAGTATCAAGAGACAGATGGCCGACAACATCCACATGCACATACAGAGACCCACTTCACCACCGCATTTCTTGGAGTCATCACGATGGTATCCACCACATCAACTTACTTCCAGAAGTCCATCGGGTCTTGCTCCATAAGGTACAAGCTAGGTATTATGGTGAGTGTCATTTCAATATTTGAGGCATTTGAGTATGTTGCATTCGAAGTTGCTTTTGATTATAGAACACGTGCTTAGAAATTATTCTCTTTTCCCTATTTTACCTTGGTGGTTGACATTGTGCCCTAGTAAGTGGTCACCCTTAGGAAGAGGCCATGATACTAGGAGGTCTTATTGATGAGTCATCATACCATTCCCGACCATACTTACCACTTTTTGTTCTTCATCCATTTTATGTCCTCATCTTTTGGGATTTTTGGGTGTACTGACCCAAGAATGGATTGTACCTCATCTCATGGGAAGAAGGGGATGAAGGCCCAGAGGTTTGTAGCTGGAAAAAGATAAAATTCAATCATAAACCTTCTAGATGCTTGCCCAGGGATCCCAAGTACAATGAAATGTCTCTCATAAGAAACTGATGGGAGCCATGAAAAAATAACAATATAAAAATGCCAACCAAGGTGGAGCATGTGTGGGAAATGTTTTTCATGCTTAGGTAGAAGTCCCACACATTGTGTTAAACTTGGGGAAGCATAATGTGACCAGGGTAGAGTCAAGGTGGGAAAAAAAATTCACGCTTAGGTAGAAGCCCCACCTTGGCTTCAACCTGGAAACATCTTAAAAAACAAAAGGCAATAAATGGGATTGGAAAAAGGATGCATTGGAAATGAAGGTGCAACACACCCTCTACAAAGGAACCCATAGATGACACAATACAAACCCTTGTATGTCATGAAACCCATGCCCAAAATTCTTACCCCCATCCATTCCATTTTCTTTACATGGCTTAGAGAGGGTCCACCTAGGAAACATCCCTTGACTTGAGGAATAATTCACCCAATAGGTCACCTTGTCAACCCTCCCATACCTCAACTTGGCAAATTTCATAGAGTCTTTGAGCACTTGTTTAATTTGATAAGGTAGCATTGGTGCACATGATTAGGTGGTTATTTTATTGATTTGATTTACTCATCATGATGCATTTGACTTGAGATCCTTGGAGAGCGCATTCATTGTCTTTGGAGGACCTTTCTTGGTGGATAGTTTTGGAGGAACAAGCCTAGCTTGGGCTTCCTTGGGGCATGAAGTCCACAGGTTGGATACCATGGCCCGTACATCGGATTATGATGATAGCCTTTGGAGTATTGAGAGATACCTTAGAGGACCTATGCTATCCCTTCATCACCCCAACGATTTCCGTTTGGAGGCTATAGTGCTACATCTTAGGGCTTCATGTTTTGTTGGGGCTAGAGTTTTGGTGGTGGTGGTGTTGACGATCGAAACTTGGCACTTTTTTGAAGAGGAGAAGCCTTAGCTTGATTGAGAATACCCTAACGCATGATAAGGAGGCCTTTGGAGGCCCAATGTTTCATCTCCAAGCTCAATGACTTGCTCCAAGTGCCAAAACGTTGCCCTAAAGGGGTGATGTCATGCAAGTTTTAGGGTTTACTTTGTGTGCAAATTAAATTTTGTGTTGTAAAGGGGCAAAGTAAAGGAGGTTGGCCTCCTTAATTTGTGGTTTACTCTAATTTATGTGGACAAACACTTTTTAGGATATTTGTATAAATAAAGATCATTTCCATTTCATTTTGACATAACTCTCACTTGGGAGAAAGACTCCCTGGCTGAAATTTGTGCCCCGCCCCTCTTGAGAAAATTTACATATCTCTCTCTTCTACACTCTCTTGTGATGGTTTGTCTTTTCTATTGGATGAAGAAGTGACATGATATCTCTCTTGGAGGCTAATTCTTGCATTGTGATGGAATTTTCTTGGTTAAAAGGAGTTTGTCCTTTTGATGCTTGGACTAGGTAAGGAATCTTTGCTTTGTTATTGCTTCTTTCTTAGTTGCAAGGTTAATTTGATAAGATCTTGGGGAGTATAAGGGAATACAACCCCACTAATACTATCATAATTGTCTAGAATAATCTATTGTACAAAGGGTTACTAGGAGAAGTAAAAGGGCTTACACCCTCCTAGTTTTCTCCTTGCTAGTCTTGCTTGCCCTTGGGAGTAAAAGGGATTACACCCCTAAGGAAGTAGCATAAATATCTCATTCATTAAAATACTCCATAACCCAATACCTTTATGCACTAATCTCTTGCATTGGAGAAATAAAAACCATTGCATTAGTGTATGTGAAATTACGAGATATTGAAATTGTCTTAGTTGGAATCATTTCTATGTGCTTTAGGCTTGCTAAGGCCACTACGGCATCTTGATTGCCCAAGGATTTCTTGCTGCTGTTATAAATTTAAGATACAACCATTAGGGTTGCAGCAAATTACTCTTTAACACTTTTTTTACTCACTAATCTACCACTAAAGTTTGCCTTCAAGTTGTCATTGTTAAACTACTTGATATTGGCTAATTATTGGACAAGTTGTTTGCTGATTTTTAGGGGTAGATATTGCTGCTGTAGCATATGTATGATACAGCCGTAATTCTGTCATAATATATATACAATAACATCATTTAACAACCTTACATTGTTGCTAAAGTCTTGTCTTATTTCACTTGAGTTATACTAGTCATTGCTAGCTCATCTCTTGTATCTTTAACTAGACTTTTAGTGACTTATTTAATCATTTTGATTATCATTTATTTGCTGATTTATATCATATTTTACTTCTGATATATAGGAGAGAAATCTTCACTTGCCTTTCCATTGGAATATTGGGCTTGTATACTCATCTTTTCTTGTGTCTCGGGTAGGTACAACAATCTTCTGCAGGTACACTACTTCTTGGCAACCTTCCCTCATTGACAAGACTTCATCCCAAGCCTTCCATCTCTCCAAAACTTGACCTATAGGAGATTCATCCTTCATCACCTCACTTTCCATCTCAATCCCCCTAGGGTCAACTGTGATGCCCCCCTTGTGTAGGATTTCCCCTTCACTAAAGTGAGGGGAGGGTTTATCTAAGGTGACAGTGGCTAGACTCTCTCATAGTTCTCGCCATCTTGTGGATTGGGTCAGGCTTTACCGAACCTACAATTTGTGCGATAACACAATCGAAAGAACATGCAAATCTAAAATCTCTAATGTAAGAAAACAATAGAATTTTACTAGTTAATCAGTGCTAGTAAGATCCTATGCTATTGGGTGGTAACACCCCTTCAAAGGCCAAATAACAAAACTTTAATGAAAAAATTAGCCTACGATTACCTCCTGTATGAATAATTAGACAATTATCTTCCACAACTAATATGCACAACACCGAGGTGACCTCCAAAGTCTTTCTATTATTACAAAAATGAAATTACGATAGTAGTACAATATCAAGCAAGCCAAACTCCCATTTACCAAAAGAGAGAGGGTCGATTTGTTTAAATAGTCAAAGAGGGTGCATTTTCCAAGGTATAGGGCAACGTTTCCAAGAGAGGTCGAGTGACAAGTGGAAGGGAGAGTGCACCACCTCTCCAACAAATAGAGGGAAGGTGCGCCACCATTCAAGCAAAGGAGAGAGAGGACGTCGCCACTTGAGAGAAGGACACAATTGTCCTTGGGATTGTTTTCAACTCTCTTATAACTCGCCACAACTAATCAACTAACCATCAGTGAGGGAGATGAACTGGAGACAAACTAAAAACATGTACCTGCCATGTTCCCCCCAAAATAGGAAGAGATTAAATCACCTTTTGAGGAAATAATTGATTTTTATGGATAAAAATCAGTTATTTTTGCTCGAAAAGGGATTTCTATGGTAAAGTGGGTATTCTAAGTAATAAAATAATACTCCCCTAGGTGATTAACACCTCCTAGTACAACTTACTAATAAATTACATAAAATTACAAGGTAAAATGTCATTTTGACTAGACATTTTACGTTTAAAAACTCATAGAAGGACCTAATGCATGCCCATGAGAATCAAGACAAATGAATAGCATGGTAATATACATCTGACACTAGACTTAGACAAAAACACTAAGGAACAACCATTAGGATACACTCCAGATTTGGAGGTATCACTGAAAAAACTTGGAACATTATATGTTGTCGAAGCAAGGTATAATGAACTAAGTGAAAAAAACACTTTAGAGTATGCACTAATAACCATGTCTTAGGTGAGCCAAGTCTTTTACATACTAGAGACCTCATGTTAGCTCATTTTATACAATTCCCCCAAGGGGGGGGGGGGGGTATGGAACATGCATAGAAGAAGAAGAAGAAGAAGAAAAATGGAAGAGGCAATGGTGCCCGACAAGACTTCTGAACTCTGAATTTTAGCAAGTGCCTTGTTCAACTTTGTGGATCATCTTGACTCTTTCCTGGTGCAAATGGGAGGTAACACATGGTATAATTCCCACATGTGGGCCCTAGGAGTGGACGAATCACTCAAAAATTACATACTAAGGTGTAAAAAGGTCTCCAAAGTGTAACGATCCTCTCAAAAGGTAGAACGATCTCCTAGAAATGCCCAACAACCTCCTCCAAAGGTGGGAATGACTCCAACAAAGTATGCTACTGTTGATGATTACAGTTGCGTGAGACATTCTCCAAGACACAAACCTGAGAGAGATCCCCTGAGAGGGGTGTGTGGTTCCAATCTGAGATAGAGATGGAATGTAGAGATGGCCTCCTCCTTATAGACAGTTGAGAAGAACTCCAGATGATTCTCCTATGTAATGCAGTGAGAAAGGAGATCTGCAGAGTTGGACGTGTCTGTGGTTGAGCACAAGGTGAACATGTGAATTCTCATAGAGTTGAGTGCATCATCATGAGACAGAGATGAACATGATGTATTAGCCTCCTCTGAGCAGAGAGTTGAGATGATGAACTCCAGATGACTCTCCTATGTAATGCAGTGGGAAAGAAGATCTGTTGAGTGGACGTGCATGTGGACGAGCACAAGTGAACGTGATCCTAGTGGCTGAGCACTAGTGAGAGTGGTTCTCCTCTGTAATGTAGTAAGATAGAGATATGGGCATCCCTATAGATGTGCCCCTAGTGGTTGAGCCCTAGTGGGTTTATGAGATCCCTTGCTATATTTTTCAAGAGTCAGACCTGCCTGTAACCCTAATTGTAATGTAAAGGGTATAGGTCGGCCCCACCTTAATGTAATTGATAATTAATGTAAAAGATAATTAATTTGGTTATTATTAATTATATTTTGAGTTAGACAGGTCGGCCATGTTTTGCCAATAGACACTTATGTTGACAAGTCAAGTCTAATATAAGTAAAGGTAGATTCCCCATTGAGGAATCATATCTTTTGTGTGAGTTGGAAATTTCAGCAAGTACATCTTCTTGGGAAAAGTGCGCACCTCTCTTGGGTGCTAGTCTTCTAGGGTTTGCAAGCACCCTCTTGTGTGATAGGTTTTCTTTGTGATGAATTTCTTTCTCTTGAAGAATATAACAAAGGATTTGGTTGGGTTTTATTCCCTTGCTGAGAAGGGTTTCCCAGGATACTTCTTGTGTTCTTGTGCATGGTGTTTCTTCTTCTGATCTTGGTTGTTGCAACATAATTGTTTATGGTTTAAGTTAAATGATAAAAAGGAATGAACTTCATGCTTAAAACTTTCTTATTGAAAAATCAACAACAACAACCCTGTCATCATCTCCCAAGAAAGCACAATGATCCATGTAGTGTACAACATATGAATCAAGGCTCAAGGGACCCAAGGTAGTCACAAATCTCAAGGCATGTGTCACGAATATCAAGCCATGTACACAAATACCAATGTTGTTGAAATAATGTAACTACAAAGTGCATTCTAATTATTATTGTGGAATTATTCATTAGATCAATCCCCATTGTGGATGGATCATGTCGGCTATTCTAAAGGACCAAATACCCTTTTGCAGATTGGTCAAAATATAATTGTAATAGGCAGAATAAGAAGTCAGCCCCAGAATATATTAAAGAGACCCCATAATATATTAAAGGTGGTTATAACCACCTAGATTGAGAAGTCGGCCTTGCCAATGAAGAGACACTTCCACACGTGCCAGAATTGTATAAATAAGGAGGATAGCGCCTCACTTAGACAAACACTCACTTGTTCATTGAGAGACAAGTTTCGAAGTTGCAGTTAGAGAAGAGAGAGAGAGAGAGGTGCATTCTTTGGAGAGGACTTTCTATATTTGTTTCAGTTATCTCTTGGCATTATATTGGCTATCTATAATAAGGAAGTTTTTGTTGGGTTTTATTCCCCTTGAGGGTTTCCTAGGATAAATGATGTGTCTCTTGTGATTGTGTATTTATCAGTGATCCTATATTATGCTATTTTTGTCTATTGAAATGCAAAGAACTCTAATAATAGCTTAAACCTTAACATGGTTTTAGAGCTAAGTTGAAGAGAGCATCTTTCACAAGAGAAAGTGAAAAACGTCACTATTGTCGTACATGCAAATTAGTGATTTTTGTTGATGAAGTATTTCATCCCTAAAACCATCTAGAAAAGTGTGCCCTTCCTCAAGGATCACTTTGACATCCTCAGCGCAACTTTTCAGTGGCTAGATCTCCCAGAAAGTGAAACCCTAGTTTCATAAAGTACCAGAAGTACCAGAAAACTAGAGTACTAAAAATACCAGAAGTACTAGAGTACCAGAGGTACCAGAAAACCATAAGCACCAGTCTAGAAATCCACAGATCAAGTTTGGAGGGGTAAAAGTTGGATTTTCTCAGATTCAAACACACCAGGCTACTCGCCTCAACCAAGCGCACCTCCTGGTAAGTTCAGAACTTGATTTTGATCATTTTTATTTTTTGGTCATTTTCTTAGCTCCAGGTAAAAGATGTCTCCAAGCACTAAGCTTGTTGACAAGATGGAAGGTGTGGAAAACTTATGTGCCTAGAAGTATAGGATTGGACTCATTATTGAAGAGAATGACCTAGCAAGATTCGTCAAAGAAGAAGTGTCGGAACCCGACGATGCTGCAAACAAAGCAAAGCATCAAAAGGAAACAATAAGGGCCAAAAGAATCATTGTAGATTCAATCAAAGATCACTTGATCCCTTATGTGTCATCAAATAAGACTCTGAAATAAATGTTTGATGCCCTAAGCAGACTATATGAAGGAAATAACATAAACTGGAAGATGAATCTAAGAACTCAACTCAAGAATACAAGGATGCAGAAAGGAGAATCAATCCAAGAATATTCCTCTAGAATATCCCAATTCAAAGAACAACTAGAAGCAATCGGAGATGCTATAGATGAAGACGAACTTATAATGACGTCCCTTAATGGTCTCACAAGACCTTGGGATAAATTCATCCAAACGATATGTGCCAGAAATAAAGAAACTAAAATTTGACGGTCTATGGGAAGAATGCATTCAAGAAGAAACAAGAGTAGCTAACCGAGAAGTGCTACTAGCAAGAGATGATGATCAAGCCCTAGATAATCACACCAAAGGAGGAAGGAAGAATTACTACTTCCAGAAAGAAACTCATAAAGAGTCTCACCCCAAAAAAAAATCTCAACCAAAGAGATTCCAGAAGAAAGGACAACGAAAGGAAAGAGATTACTCATATGTCCAATGCTACCATTGTGACAATATGGGACATATTGTGATATATTTTCCAGCAAGATGAGAAGAATACAAAAGGAAAAACAAGAGGCATCATGCCCATGCAGTTGAATATGAAGAGCCACCCGCAAATATGTTAAGAGAACAAATTAAAGATTATGTCTTAATCTTGGCCCTCTCAGGATCGGAAGCACCTGGAGAAGACACTTGGCTCATTGATAGTGGTGCCTCCAAGCACATGATAGGTCAAAGAGATATTCTCTCTTGCATTTCAGAAAATAAGTTTTCTCATAAAGTGACACTTGGAGATGATTACCAATATCCCATCAAGGGAGTGGGAGAATCAAACTACAAGCTTAATTCAGGGAATTCAATGAATATGAAGGACATACTCTATGTACCAGGTTTGACAAAGAACCTACTCTCCATTTCAGCTTTAGAAAAAAAGGATTAAGAGTTTCCTTTATAGATGGAGAAGTTCTTATGTGGGCTAAAGGAGAAACCATAAAAGAAGCAATCATCATTGGAAAAGAAGAAGGTGGTTTGTACAAGCTAAAGGGTCACTCAGAAGCTGCCATGACCCATGCTATTGAGAATCCATGTGAACTTTAGCATAGAATATTATCCCACATCAACTACAAGGTGCTACCATACGTATGCAAAGCAGTCACAGGTCTACCAGAACTCAAGGTTGACCATGAAGGCGTGTGCAATGGATGTGCACAAGGGAAAACATCAAGAACCCTTTTCCGAAGAGAGACAACAAAGCATAAGGATTCCTAGAGCTCATTCATTCAGATGTGTGTGGCTCAATGCCATCATCCTCCATTAGTGGGTATGTATACTATGTATTATTTATTGATGATTATTCTCATAAGACCTGGGTGTATTTTTTGAAATCTAAAGATGAAGTGTTCAGCAAATTCAAGGAATTCAAAGCCTTGATAGAGAAACTTTCTGAAAGAAATATCAAAATCTCTGGTCAGATAATGGAGGAGAATACACCTCAAAAGAGTTTGTGAACTTCTTCATAGATGTTGGGATTAAGAGGGAGCTCACCACTCCCTATAATCCTCAACAAAACTGTGTAGTTGAAAGAAAGAACAGAACGATAATGGAAGCAGTAAAGACCATGATCCATGATCAAGATCTTCCTATGTTCTTATGGGAAGAAGCAAAAATGATAGTCGTATATGTGCAAAACTGATTGTCCCATAGTGCACTTGGGTTCAATACCCTGGAAGAGATATTCACTGGAAAGAAGCCAGAGGTAAGCCATCTCAAAATATTTGGCTGCCCAGTATTTATACATATTCTGAAAGAGAAAAGAAACAAGTTGGACCCTTCAGGAAAGATGGGAATATTTGTGGGATACTGTGAGGTCTCCAAGGCCTTCAGGATTTATATACCAGGTCACCATCACATCGATATCAACAGGGATGTGACCTTTGATGAAGATGAAGCGCTCAAGAAATCGAGAATATGCCATCTTGAAGAAGTATATGAAGAGGAACCTCTAATCCCCAAAGTTGTAGAATCAGTGAGGGAGGTTCCCAGAGTTGTAGAACCAGTGAGGGAAGGCGTAACTTCCCCTAATGAGGAAATTATAGAAGATCATGACATAGTATAATTTCAAGAACCTCCTCAGATGACTATCTCCCATAAAAGAAAGCTTGCTTGGGCAGGAGAGATTATTCAATATGGAGAGAAATATGGTGTTCCTGAAGGAACCACGAGACAACTGAAGAGACCTAAGCCATTCTCCAATTATATGAATTTGATGTGTGATCTCCTAGAGAAAGAGCCCACTTTCTTTGAAGAAGCCATTCAGAAGAAAGAATGGGCAGATGCTATGACAGAAGAATATCAATCCATAATAAAGAATGATGTATGGGAAATAGTTCCTAGACCGAAGAGCAAGGATGTGGTATCTTCCAAAGGGCTCTTCAAAATAAAACATGTTGTTGATGGAAGTATTGAGAAGTATAAAGAAATATTTGTCACTCATGGATTTTCTCAAAAGGAAGGCATTGACTATGAAGAGACATTCACTCCTGTAGCTAGATATACTTCGATCAGAACCATCATAGCACTTGCAGCTAAGATGAAGTGGAAGTTACACTAGATGGATGTAAAGACAACTTTCCTAAATGTTGTCATCGAAGAAGAACTGTATATAGAGCAACCTCAAGGATTTGAAGTTGAAGACAGGAAGTCTCATGTCTGCAAGTTGAAGAAGGCTTTGTATGGATTGAAGCAAGCTCCTAGAGCTTGGTATGGCAGGATAGACAGTTTCCTGACGAGCTTGGGATTTACCAATAATAAAGCAGATTCTAACCTCTACTTCAAGCTTATGAACGATGAGCCAGTGATATTGTTTTTGTATGTGGATGACTTATCCTTAATTGGAGAAGAAAATCTCATCACCGAATGTAAGAAGAGGCTCACCTCAGAATTTGAGATGAAATACCTTTCCCTAATGCATTATTTCTTAGCTCTTGAGGTATGGCAGAGTCCAGAGAGGATCTTCCTTAACCAAGGGAAGTATGCAGTCGAAATCCTAAAGAGATTCGACATGTTAGAGTGAAAGTCCATGAATACGCCCATGGAAACAAAGCTGAAGCTATTGGTCGACACTTCGTCAGAATTGATTGATGCCATGTTGTATAGACAGATCATTGGATTGTTGATGTACCTGACAAACAACAGACTAGATATTTGTTTTTTCATGAACACATTGAGTCAGTTTCTGGTAGAACCCAGACATGTTCACCTAGTTGCTACAAAACATGTGATGAGGTACCTTAAGGGTACATTAGATTGTGGTCTCAGTTATGATGGAGATCATGATTTCACATTGAGTGGGTACACTGATTCATATTGGGTTGGAAGTGTCTCTGATAGGAAGAGCACTTCAGGATGTTGTTT
>ML850278.1:0-32105 GCA_009831015.1 Picea engelmannii
AAGGGCCTCAGAAGGGAATACTTTTTTTCTGGCTTGTACACAAGGAGAGGGTGCTGACTTGGGATAGGTTACAGCAAAGAGGCAAACAGGGGCCAGGACTATGTTACCTGTGTAACCAAGCAGCTAAGACCAACTATCATATTTTTTTGGAATCTTTGTTCACTCGACAGTTCTGGAAAGAGGTACGAAGTCAGCTGGGGGTGGCTTCTATATGGACAAAGGACGTGGTGACAGATTGTTTTAGAGACATTTTTACAGGTAGTTTGTTGAAGGCATCGAGAGTTCTCCCCATTCTGGTTTTGTGGGGAATTTGGTTGGCACGGAATTCAGGTATTTTTAAAAACAAAGTTACTCCCACCTTTAAAATATCTCAGCAAGCTCTTGCATTGCTGCATCACTACAAGGATACTTCTTCTTTGAAGAAAGGGCAGCAGATCAGTTATGCTGACAACAACAAGCACCGGCCTTTGGGTTACTTTGACAGGGCCTGCCAAGGTTCGAACAGTATTTGTGGGATAGGTTTCATCTTATACTTTCCTGATTCACATTATCTAACTGGTAAGGCTAATCTGGGGTCGGGTACCAATAATGTTGCTGAATTCAATGCCCTTTTTGCATTTTTAAAGTCTGCTATGGAAAGAAATGTGCAAACTCTACAGGTTCTTGGTGACTCAAATTTATGTATTGATTGGATGCTAGGGACATTACAACTTGATCATCTGGACCTCTTGCAACTTGGACAGTGGCTGAAAATCTTATCTTCTCATTTTAGTCAGATTCATTTTATGCACATATACAGAGAATTAAATGGTTCTGCCAATACTCTATTGAAAGAAGCTTTAACCTTGAATGAAAATGTGCTGGTGGTGGAGGAATTCGCTGAAGGGGATCTGATCTCAAACTGGGAAGGAAATTTTATAGTGCTGTAAAATGAACTTAGTTTTATTTGACTCTTTTGGTTTTTATATGTAATGACTCGAGTCTTCAAGACAGATGGTTTCCAAACCCTTTCTTAGGAGTGACACAAGTGACAGATGGTAGGTGTTTTTATGGAAGATCTGAATAGACTCATATCTAGCAACTGAATAGACTCATATCTAGCAACTTGCTATTTTGTATGCACTTTTGCGCCTTTGGACTGTATCTTTGCTTTTCTGGAATAGAAGTTACGATTTTTTTTCTCAAAAAAAAAAATGTTCAGTGATATCAGACAGTAAAAAGCTTCCTCAAGCTTGTTTCTTCTCTTTTATTGCAAAATGGGTTAAATACCCAAAAAAACACTCTTCTCTAAAACTTTTTGAATATTAGTTAGAAACAGAAAGGAAATGCTATGTCTACAGTTCAGATTGAAAGGAAATAATCCAAAAATAAATAATTTAAAAGATAAAATGTATCAGCTATACTTCGATTTCTTATCACCCGAGTAGATAAAAGAAACTAAAGCACTTGCCATACTCAATGGTCGCAGTTAATTTTTACATTGATCATAGTCCCGAATGAGTTTGCAACAACTAATTTATTACCTTATGTCAGAAAATTGGGCTCTTAAATTATATGCAGACAGTTATGGTGAGGTTGGTAGCAGATAAATCATAAAACAGAAGAAAATTAAAATTTACCCACCTTCGGTTGACCAAGAGTAATTGAAACATCCTCGCCCTCCCTAGGGCTTGTTGGTGCTGGAACCTGTTGCCCTGCCATACTGCAAGCCCACTACTCAATTCAAACTTCTACTCTAGGTTTCTGTGTTCACATCTCTTTCAAAATCTTAAATATTGAATTCTTGTGGTTGGGAAATCAGAATTCTTTCGAAAAGTTAAATATTCAATTCTTGAGGATAGAAATAAATTTTCAACACCATTTCTCTGTCTCAAAAGAATAAGTAATCCCACCTTCTAAGACCCAGAATGTCGACAAGAGAATCAAATCCAAACAACTCCAGTTTAGATTCCCTCCCAGTTCGATCAAATATTTCCTTTGTGGGAGAAGAAGGTCCTTGCTCTGTTCCATTTGTCTCTCGTGATGCATCTGGAATCTTTATCCTCCTGCTAGAAATGCTTGCAACTGCTTTGAATTAGATAAAAAAATTCATATATCTAAGGCTAAGATAGAAGTCAATATACATACAGATAAACAGAAATAGATATGGATATAGATACATATGTAGAGAGAGGGAGAGCGAGAGAGAGAGAATAGTATAAGCCTACAAAAAGTAGGCAAATCTGACTAAAGGGCACTTCTGAGAGGCTAATAAATCTTATCTTGCCATCTAAAATGCAATGCAGCTTGGTAATTAGAGACAGTAAATGCAGTGGATTTTATTTGACAAGCATGTTTAACATGCATTCCACACATCTTTTGGGATCACTGTTTGTTTTCCTTTGTTTTCACAATAAATCTGGATTCTGGATTGAATTAATGATGGTCCACAGACCTATCAGACTATTAATTATTTTTTATGTTGTAATTTATCTACTTGGTCTCCTCTGTACTACAAACAATTACTTTTCCAAATTAGAGAATTTCATGTTTTGTATTCCACATTCTGGATGAATTTGGATCTGGCATTTAATTATAGCTGCATTATCACTTTTAAGATTAATCAAACTGTAATGGTGCAAAATAACTTTCTACTTACATTCACAGCACCTTTCTCTTCTGCCTCAAGGATGTCACTGAACAACTGGGAGATTCATTTTGCTGATTCTATTGTCTTGTCAATTGTGACAGGATTACTATATAGTATAAACGACTAGATGACACAATAAATTTTGATTTTACTGTAGTGTCCACATGTTAATACTACTGCTATAGATATTTTCGGACTAAAAATAAGCAGGCATGAAAAAAATGTTAATTATTCCTTTCCAATCTTGAAGAAACATTTTTACCCCACCGAAAGTGCAGTTGTGATTGCTCTCTACAAATATTGGATTTTGTCCCTGTGAATTAGCGAGATGCATCCTCACATGCAAGTCCCTGGTAAAGGGGATCCAAAACAACAATACATTGCATCCAAAAACACATCTATAGACCTTGACTTTTATATTGCTGGTAACTTCACAGATTCGGTCCTCAATAAAGGACAAAACTTAAAACACCCTTGCAAAAGAGTTCCCTATCAGGCAAATGAAATAGCCCATAAAACATGCATCCTCAATTTTGAATCGTGATCGAGCAGAAAAAAAAAATCCAGGTCCAGCCAGTAGAGGAGTTATCACTATCAGAGATAGGGATAAAAAGATCATTAACACTTATAACATCCAACTTCATAGAGCTTTGATTAGCGAAGTTGAATTCTTTGATCTACCTATGGGATTAAAGACAGCTTCATATAAGCATGCATGATGAGAGGGAGGTGCTCCAGCCTCTGGGCCACTCCAAGAAGCGTCTGGCCCAGCCTGAAACCCTACCCAATTCTCAGGGTTTCTCTCACTTGAGTGCAGAAATGCAGATGGAAAGGAGGGCTCTTGGACCATGCTTATTTCGCCTGGTTACTTTGGTTTGTAGGTTTTGTCTCACTTCCACTTTCCCATGGAAGCATCATATTTTCCTGAGCATTTTGTAAAGACTTTTGGCCTTATTTATCATTTCTATGTGCAGTTTACGATTTACTGGGGTTGGCAGCGAATGACCTCTTCTGCTCAGTGATTTGGTAAGGCTGAGGCTCTTTTGCAGTTTGAGCTGCATTGCCAGTGATTTGCCAGTTAAGAAAGATGTTTTGTACTAATTATATATGGATTTTGGAAAGATAGTAGAGCTTTATTGCAGACCAAGACTTAACCCAATTTTTCAATTCATAATTCTGAAAAAAATGTCCGTTGGAGTTGTTCTTTGCAGTCTTGGCTCCAGTGAGTTCTGCGCCTGCTCTTAGGAGGTTTTGACTATAATGACTGTTTTGTGACCTGTTAAAGTTCTCAGGGACTTTGTTCGGTATTTTTTGGCCATGGTAGTCATGGCACTTTCTCTTTACACTGCTGTCACAGTTTTGTCTCTCTTGTAGTTTTCCTGACTTGTTGAGCTTCATGATTGGTGAGGTTTGGCATTACTGGGATTCTCTCTCATTTGCTTCCATCTCCTTTTCTCTCCAGCATAGACCCTCATTGCATGATTGATTCATTTCTATGCGCTAATTGGCAATTGTTTTACTTCAGACAGGGTAGGGTGTTGGAGATGTGTGCCTGCAGCAATGGCATGTGGAGGTCAACCAGCTTTTGACTTGGTGAGATCTATTACAGGTTTTTATTATGTTATTGACTTTTAAAAACAATGCCAGATTGTTGATTTCCGTAAATGTTATTAACCTTGTCTGTTAAAAAACAAATAATAGATTCCAGTTTTTCCCTGCATCTTATTACCCTGCACACTGCACAGTATGCATCTCTGCAGCATCATTGATTTACAAGTGAACAGCCTGTATGGGTTTGGGCATTTGCCTGCAGTCACAGCCCTGCAAGCATATGAGACAGGGGAATGTCTATAGGTGACATGGGGATGAGGCCATGTGCAGGCATCCTTGAGGGCATCCTCTTTAAGGTTCCCAGACTAGAAGCTGCAAGGAATTTATCCATGGAAAACTCTTGCAGTATGGAAAATAAGCTGACTTGCATGGGTCTTTTAAGACTCGGCAGCTTTGAAGCAAGAAACTCTGATCACATTGGTAATGGAACTAACAGAGTTGCTTCAGGTTTTATTTGCTGCTGTGTTTTATTTCACATTTGCTAATTGCTGTTTGAGATGCATAGTTTTGTATGCACCACTCTTTCTCGAGATGTGGAAGCCAGGGCAGCAAATTGTGGCAAGGTTTTGAATGCTATAGTTCAGCAGAGAGATGAGGCAAGCCCAAGAAGAAGGGATCATATGGGTAGCTGAGAACATGTGCTCCTACCGTGATGGAAGGATGAACCATCAGACCTTCTTTAGTTCCTTAAGCACATCCAGAAGAAGATGCCTAGACAGCCAAAGTGTTGCTGCTATATTTTCCATGATTCTCAGTGAGATATGGAGAAGGTAGACAGCAAGTGGTTCTGTTTCAAAGATGTGCAAGATGACAGAGTTCAACAGTGAAGATAGCTGCAATTTCTTGACTTGACAGGATCAAACCCCTGAGAGATAAATCTGCATATGGGAGATAAGACTGTACCTCGAGTCTTTTGTTTCACCATCAGAATTTGTGGGACTTTCAGCAAGATGGCCGCTGAGCAAATACACCAGTTTGCAAAAGAGGACAGACATTATTTGCTTTGTGCCATCTTGAGCTAATGTACAATGAGACAAGCTAAAATGAGGGCCCCGTTTGAGAATCCAGACCTTCAAATTCTCTTCATGGTGGAAGCGTGGTGTGAAGCAAATTTACCAACAGTCAGCAAATTCAAAAGCAGGAATCCTCTCAATAAGAGTCAAAGTTTTTGCGGACCAGAAGCCTTCCATCTGGGAGGTGAGATCCGAATTGGATCCTCAAAGATTCAGAAGGGCTGAGGTTAATTCTCTGGTTATTCTATGCTTAAGAACCTTTCTTAATTTCCAAGCTTGAAGCCAGTATTCATGCCTTGAGAGAAGCTCACGAATGCCTTTGAAATTGGCTGAAGAAAAAGAAAACATGCGGAAATTTAGTCGCATGGAGGTATGGAGAGAGCATGCAGAGCTTGGCTTGTTGCTCCACGCTTTGCACAAAGAATGGGAAAAATGTGTAAAAAGATGGCTAAGGAAAAAGTTATTCGGAGCTTCAAGTATGTGAGGCATGGATCAAAAGAAAGGGAGCTTGATGCTCCACGCACTGCATGATAACTAAGGCAATTGACATGCGGCGGTTTTGGTCATGCGAGGACACATATAGGTCAAGGAATGTGTTACCTCCACACTCTGTGCTAAGTTCACACAAGTTACACGGCACAATGTTAAAGCGCACAAGACTAAGGGTTGAGACCCGGGCAGATTAGCATGCATGGAGGGAAAGGTGGGAGTTAGAGCGGAGTCTAACTCTGCACTCTGCACATAGGGAACAAGGAAAGGGCTAATGGCCTACAAAGCACGAGACATGCTCTGCTCTGCAACAAAACTTCTAAGTTCTACCTTATAACAAAAGCAGGTGCCCTACAACAAAGAAGGTAGCAGCATACGTGGCAGAGGACATGGACATCTAGTGTGTCGACACATGGACCTTCTAACCAATCACAAGATGCCACATGGAATCCCAGAAAAGTCAAAGTTGCTCAAATTCTACATAATTCAAAATATTGGGGAAATTGTAACCATCTCTTGGATAACAGTTGGGAGGTTAATGGCATCCCACATGCCATAGTAGTAGAAATTAAAGGGAGATTGAGAAAGGAAACAGTTTATGGGGATTCCGCTAAGAGAGTGAATCGGTTCATGCAAAGGGAACCTTGCAGTGAGGGAAGAAGGTGATAATGCCACTCCCAAGAGAAAGATCTCAGGCACTCGGGAAGATTAGTGAAATAGCCATGTCAAATTGTGTTGATTAGACATTCTGGGATCACTGCAATTGGTTCATTGGGGCACCGAAGGCTAATTTGGGAAGTTACCCACTCTACAACAGTGAAGAAGGAGAAAGCCTTCCGATCAACAATGAAGGAGATCCAGTACTCATGCAAAGAGGGAGAAGTCATCCCCGCCTGTTAGAGATGAGATTCCAAAGAAAAAGAAGGACAAACTTCTTTTTGTGTCTATACCAAGAGATCACCTACAATTTGGTTGGTGTGGCTTTCTTCCAAATAAGAGGAAGCATTGTTGATTTTCTTGGTCATAATCTAGAGAAAACAAGAATCTGCATTATACACCAGTGTTTGCCTAGTTTTGTTATCAAAAGCAAATTAAGAGCGGTACCCTTTCCTTTTCCCTTAAGTCACTGACATAGGAATAATAGAGCTCTAGTTGAGCCCGATTTGTAATCCACTGTTACATGAGATTCTTTGGAGCCGAGCAAGCCTCCACATTGATGTTGATTTTTCCATTTGAGTTTCAAGGTAAATCCTCTGTGTTTTATGATGTGTGATTGGTGAGTTTGATGTTCCAATTCTTTGATTAGAAGAATAGTACACTCTAAAGATAGCAATAGCATAGTCATAAGACAATTACATAGCAGTGATTGATAGAAACAAGACACGGCAAGATAAAATAAACCAACACAGTAAAGAACACTTAATTTCCATCTTTAAAAAAAGTTAACAGCATTTTCATTGGTGAATTGACTTGGCCATAGGCTAAGCAATTACATATCATATTGGTATCAAAGCAATGTATCCTCAACAGCTGCACATTAAGGCAAAACAACCATGGGTAAGGCTTTGAAAAGGATGGAAGAATTGATAGCCATCAATGAGTAGATTCGGGAAGAGAATCAGAGGCCGAGAGAGAAGTAGCAGCAGTTAGAGAAAAAGATTGAGACTTGCAATGTGAACTCCAAACCTCATAAGATTTTATGGATTCAATGAGGGAATAGTTGGTAAAACACCAAGGCTCCATCACCCATGCCATGAAGAGCTAGGATTTGTTCAGTGTTCAACTTATGTAGTTGGGAGAAAAGGTGAATCAAATGGATGGTCACCAAGAGAAGAGGTGTACTCAAATGATGGGACAACCACAACAAGAATTGGCAGCCAAGAAGGAAATGTTGACAAAACTTCAAGTAGAAGTCCAAGTGATCAAGGAAGAGGCAAAGTCTTCTATTTCTACAATAGATGCTTGCACCATCACTAAGGAAAACGTGGTAGCACATCCTCCGAAAACCTTCCTCATTGTCATTCAGCAAAAGGATCTTTTGGTAGTTTTGAATCGCATACCAAAGGCATAGGCTCGAAGCTAATGAAGCAAATGGGCTACAATGGCCAAGGATTTTGCAAGAAAGGCCAAGGGATTAAAGACCTCATTGTAGTGGAACCCAGGCTACAGCATGAAGGCTTAGGGATTGGTGCTGAAAAGGAAGTTGGTGAATGCTCCAAACTCATAAAAGATTGTCAGCATGAGGAGGCAAACAAATGCAACCCATCTCTAAAATGTTTGGCTCTCGGAGAAACTAAGACCGCCAAGATCACCTCCGTCAAGGTAAAGGAGACTAAAGCAATGACCACTTAAACTGAAGAAAAGACAACAGCAAATGGAGTATGCAATAATCCAATACTCCAACATCTTGTGCAAACTGGAAGAAGGATAGCAAGAAGATGACCCCAACATCTATGATTACACCAACACTTGGTAAAGCAAGCCCGCAAGCACAAGAGCAAACCAAAGAGGTATGCAAAAGGCAAATCATCTCTTGTTTTCTTCTATTGTAAGACTGTTGGTTTTGTACAAGGATGTGGGTTTTGTCGGTAATCCTATACATTTTGTAGAAAACAGTGAACAGAGTTCAATAGACAACTGTCAAAACCTATCACTGTTTTTATTAATTCTAAACATGGAAAATCTGCTACAGGAAAATACTCCTAAACTTCTCGCAGCTAGACTCAAAGACTTGATGAATAATTCGTACCTCTGTGCTCTCTCTTATAGATATGAGAAGGGAGTACTAGCGTTTACAAAAATAGGTTTGCACGTGACTCAAACTCAGAAATAGAATTTGTTTTATCCCAAGTCAAAAATAGAAATAGAATTTACTAAAAATAAAACCAAACTGAATTTTATTTTTATTTTGACTCCTAGTCTATCTTTAACTGGTGTTGCATGCCTCCAAGATTAGCTGGTAGCGGTGCATGGCTTATTTAAAGCCAGCTGCGAGCACATGCATGCATACGCCCTCTCCCTCTACAACTCAAGAGTGATGCGCCTCCTCCTTGACAATTATGATGCACCCTCACTAGCTTCTACATAACACAATACAATTGTGCTAAACAAGTGCCCAAATCTGCTACTATGCAAGACTATCTGAGGTACTTTCATATTTTCACTAACAGAGGGGAGCTTGATCCTATATGCACCACATAAGGACTCAGGCAATAGACATGAGGGGCTTTTGGTCATGCAAGCGTTACCTTAACACTCCACACTCTACAAAAGTTACAAGGAAAAATGTTAAAAGGCACAAGACTGAAGGTTAAGACCAACAAAGACTAGCATGCACAAAGAAAAAGATGGGAATCGGAGTGTAGTCTAACTCCACATAAATGGAACAAGGGAAAGGCTAACAGCCTATAGCACTTGAGACATGCTCCACACCACAGCAAGACTTCTACATTGTAAAAGATGCAAGTGTCCCACAACACAAAAGGTGGTAAACTATGTGGACACCAAGAGTATCAACACATGGACCCTCTAACCAATCACATGATGCCATGTGGCAATTCAAGAAATGCCAAAGTTGCTTGAATTCTACAGAATTCAAAACACCGAGAAACTATAAACCATCTCTTGGAAAACAAGCACAAGGCCATTGGTGTTCTGCATACCATGAGTAGTAAGTATAAAGGAAGCTCGAGAAAGGAAAACAGATTTTGGGGGTTCTACTAGGAGAGTGAGCTAGTTCATGCAAAGGGAACCTTCCAATGAGACAAGAAGGTGCTTTGACGTTCCATTTGCGGAGGACAAGATGATAATTGCACTCCTAGAGAAAGAGCTCAAGCACTCAAGAAGATTAACAGAAGAGCCATGTTGAATTGTGTCGATTCAACATTATGGAATCACAACCAATTGGTTCACTAGAGCGCTATAGGCCAATTTCGGAAGTTTCCCAGTTACAGCAATGATGAAGGAGATAGCCCTCCGATTGACCATGAAGGAGATCCAGTGTTCGTGCATAGAGGGAAAAATCATCTCATCCTTTAAAGCTTTTGCCAAAGCCAAGATTTCAAAGCAAAAGAAGGGCAAACTCATTGTTGTGTCTACAACAAGAGATCAACTATAGTTTGGTTTGTGAGTCTTTCTTCCAAATAGGAGGAAGCCACTGCTGAAATTTCTAGGTCATAATGCAGAGAAAAAAAAAATCTTCATTATACCCCAGTGTTTGTCTAGTTGGGTGAGTTACCCCCCATGCCTAGGAGTAACTAGAGGAAATCATGTCTCGTGGCCCGCAATAGAGAACATGATCCCGACCATGATGATGATCAGCATGGGCAGCCCAGCAACCCCCCTCATTCACCTTTACAACTACAAGTCAACCAAGGCTCATCACATCCAAGCAACCCAGAGTATGGGAGATGGCAAGCCATCGTCACCATGAGGTATGTTAGTCCTTCTTTCATGCAAAGTGTTGTGCTTAATTTGTCGAGCATGCGGATGAGGATCTTTGGCTGAAGTTGGATAATGGATCACTGGTTTGGGAAATAGTATCAGTGGCCTTGTTTCACCTTGGTGGTCAGCTTCTATGCCCTAGTCTCGTGTTGTCACCGCCCAAGGAAAAGGGGTACTACTGGGGGGCCCTCACAAGGGTAATGTTCTGTTCCCCACCATACTTAACACTTTCCATCCTAGAGCCTCTCATAGTGTACTAAACTTCGGTAATGGGTCATGATCCATTCACTCATGAGAAGAGGGGCTTAAGGTCAAGAGGTTGATTGCAGCTGCTGATAAAAGATTAAGAAAATGATGCTAAAGAAAGAAAGGAATGATAGAAAAGGACTAACAAAATCCTGTCCAAACTTGAGCTCTGCCCTTTCATTGCTCACCTCGGTCCCAAATAGTAATGCTATAGCTTGAAACCTTATAAAAGGGGACTTGCAAATATGATAAGCGGACTAGAAAGATGGTTGATAAAGGGGTTTGGAAAAAATAGCGCCTAAGAATGAAGTAACTCAAGAGCAACTGCACCCTCCACAAAGGCGCTCATAGAAAAGTATTAAATGACACCATAAACCATGAAGTAAGCCCTAAAACCATATCACTTTCACACTTACTCTTGAAAGGTTTATTTATTTCCTTCTTCCCTCGGGACCTATCCCTCTACCTGGGTTATTTTATTTCCTGTCTAGGTGGCACACCTAATAAGGTTGGATGAAGGCCCCACAATACTTAGACTTGGCAACTCACATGGGGTCCTGGGCTGGTGTGATGCTTGAAGGGGATATTGAGGTGAATTTCCTTACATGGCTTATATCTTAAGTTGCAGCTTACTTTTCATGCTTTAAGGTTCTTTGAGGCCATGTTTTATACTTTGATTTGATTTGGATGGCCCTGACATGGTTCTTTGAGGGATGTTGGGCTTGTACCCACGACGTTGTACCTTATTTTGAAGACATTGGCACATGTGATGGAGAGCAATGGGTCATCCAGTGACTCACCACCTTCAGACATCAACTCTCACATCCTTGGAATCCTAAACGATGGACAGATGGGCTTGGTAGGAGTAGATACTATCATGATGACACACAAATGGGCTAGAAGCCCATAGGCTAGGCAGAGTACCCCGGGACTTATTTTCCACCAGGATCAGGGACGTTGCAGTAGCACAGTCAAAGACATGGCAAAGACGATGCAGCTCCCCAGGGGCCTGAACGCAGCACTCAGATCCTGGATGTTGGGCCTAGTTTGATAATAACGTCATCTTCTAGGGTTTGATGGAGCTAGGGTTTGGTGGATTCCTGGGGTATTGACAATGGTTGGCATGATTTTGAGTGGGGAGAGACATCATTTTCCCCCACTCCGCTCCGAATTAATGCCATGTGGCCTTTGGAGGCCTCCCTCTTGCCCAAGAAGGCTTGGCATCTCACACGTGTGGGCTATTATAATGTATTTTACATTTATTACACTTTGTAAAGGTTAAATGTGGGGTCGGCCCCACTTGAATTAAGCAAATGTTATGTTTTGTGGACAAAAGTGTAGCGCTAGCCTCATATAAGAAGAAAAGCACTCACTTTCATTGTATCGTGATCTTTTCCTCGTCGTTGTGAGGTGCTAGTTCTGAAATTTTCGCCCTTTTGGGATTACTAGTCTCTCTCTCTCATGCGCTATGCTTGCAAGGATCTCTTGTGGATGTTTGGCTGATTTTGGATGGATATTTCTGCAATTAGGGTTAAATGCTCTTGGTTTCTTGGGTGAAGTAAGTAAATTTATGCAAGTCTTGTTTATGCTATTAATGTTTATGGTGAAATTGTTATTTTGTTGCAAGAAGTCTTGTTAATTGAAACCCTAAGAGAGGAACATAAGTGCTTCTTCCTCTCACAAGGTCTTATTTGTCTAAAATTGGTTAATTGTCCTCGTTAGGGTTAGAACCCTAAAGCCCTAAAGTGTTGGTTTTCTTGTTTGGGTTTCCAAGGTAAATCCTTTGTGTTCTATGGTGTGTGACTGCATGAATTTGTTGTTTCGAATTCTTTGTTTAGAAGCACGATAAAATCTGAAGATAGCAATAGCACAGTCATAAGATAATTACATAATAGTAATTGACAGAAACGGGACACCATGAGATAAAAAAATAAACCAGCAAAGTAAAGAACATTTAGTTTTCGCATTTAAAAAATGTTAATAGCATATGTATCGATGAATGGACTTGGCCATCGGCTAAGTGATTACGAAACAGACTCAATATTAACTGCTAGTGAAAATTGTTCTACTAAAATTACACTATACAATCAAATTCTCTACATTTTGTGGCAAACAGTACTATTTGAGATTTTATTCATAAATTTACAATTATTATTATTGAATGACACTGTTCATGATTTCACAATTATTATTTTTAAATGCAAATGCCCTAAAAATCAGCAAATTTTCTAAGAATAGATTAAAAAAATTCTTGTAAAGTTATATTATACATGTATACATTTGTGGTAGACATATGTGATATTTGATATTTTTTTTATTCACAAACACTGGGAAATTTTATTAATTGAAAAAATTGTAGTCGGAGCTCACAGTGAAGTAGTACATAGAAGGTTGGCCGACAATAGAGAGATGTTCAAAAATTACATACATGTTTACGATGTCTACCCAAAGCCAATAGCCTTTAAAAAGAAACAAAAAGCCAGAGGAGAGTTCTGAACATACTATCCATAAGTAACATAAGAAACTACATAAGCCATAAGTAGCATAAAGAAACTACATAAGCCATACTGAGAGAAGGTATTCAAGAACTAGCGAGAGTTTGGAGGAACTGTTAGATTATGTAGCTTGGGCAAGTACTTCCACACTACGGGTGTCTAGTAGTGTGGAAGGGGGCCACTTTATGTCTAGACAACATAATAAGGGTGGGGATAACTCAAGTCAACTTGAGATTAAGTCACAACCGTTGGATGTGACTTAAGTTGTCTCAATGAGTGATTAAGTCCCCACCACCAGATCTAGGTATTGAGAAGAAGATCTAAGGGTCAAAATTGCATGAGAGAAAGGCTAGGGTTATATTATACCTAGAGAGCCTCATTTCACCCCACCTCAAGAGAGAGAAGGTAGTTGACTGAGTGAGGAGGCTCTTCCAAGGGAGGTCGAGAGACAGGTTAAGGAAAACCAGTCAAGGAGGCCAAGTAGGGTCAAGAACCAGTTAAGGAGGCCAAGCAGGGTCAAGCATACAGGCCGAGTATGGTCATGCAAAGAGGCTGAGCAAGGGCAAGGGAAATCGAACAGAGACAAGGCCAAAGGAGATAAGGGGGCCAAGCAAGGGTCCAAAGAGATCTCCCAGGGCCAAGTAAATAGAACCTACAGCCAACAACATAATAAAGAAAAAAGAAAAAAATGTACGATCCATGCGGATTGAGGCCGAGAGAGGGCCATACTTCCAGAAAACGTGCAAGAGGTCGTACCAGTACAGTTGAGAGGTGAAGTTGATATCAGATACTGATATCAAGACTATGTGTTCACCTACAGCAAGAAAAGAAGGAGCCCAATCAGTACCAAGAAGCTCTGTACAGTCGTACGGACGCCCAGCAAAGAAACCCAGAATTGTACGGTGTCGTACGAACTATATGTCCTTCGTTTTGAACAGAACTGTTGTTTTCTATATGTATTTCAGACTGAAGCTTTGAATAAGGTTTTGTCCAGGGTAGTGGGATTTCCAAATATTGTCTTTGATAATCTTGTGTGGTTGTTCATGTCATTATTTTGTTGATGAGTATTGGAAAAAAATGTGTGTTCTCAGTCAAGTATTTTGGATCTGATATTTACTGTGTATGCATATGGGTTTATGCTTATTTTGTTTTACATGGTATCAGAGTTGAACCTTCAACAGCTCCAAAAAATTGTTTGTGAAGCACTGTGCTCGAGGGACAAGGAAGGGAAAGTCGACCCAGCTACCAAAGAGACCCCAGTAAGCCAAGTCAGGCTTCCTATATCAAATTTGACCTTGAAAGAGGGTGTTGAAGGGAGTACAGACTCTCCTAGCTAAAGAAAGAGGATTTCTAAGGAAAGTCGTTATGTTCAGTTTAAGAGGGAGCAGGCCCAAGGTTGTTTCTCAAGGTACTAAACTAAGAGGGTCTCTAGAAGGAGCTAGAGTTAAGTAGTAAGATGGCTATAAATCTCAAATATGAGGATAGACTGAATGGCGCCTCCAACTACATA
Organism: Picea engelmannii; assembly: GCA_009831015.1. NCBI lineage: Eukaryota > Viridiplantae > Streptophyta > Pinopsida > Pinales > Pinaceae > Picea > Picea engelmannii. The sequence continues at coordinate 14,437 of ML850278.1, forward strand.
CAGTGGAAGTACCGAATGAAGAATGCCCTTCAAGAAAGTAAGGTTTGGAATATTGCTGAGAAGAAAACCACAATTCTAAGTGATCTTAAGGACAAAGAATTGCATTGTTCTCTAGAGATCATAGCTCACAAGATCCTCCTAGACGAGGTGAAGGATCACCTCATACCCAATATTGGTGAGAAGCAAACAGCTCATGAAATGTGGACACATCTGAAGGGACTGTTTGAGGCTAATCACAAGAGCAGAATCATGGCTCTCAAGGAAAGACTTCAGCACACCAAGATGACTAAAGGGGAAGGTGTCACAACCTATCTCACCAAAGTGAAACAGCTACTAGATGAACTTCTTGCAGTAGGAGTAAAGCTCTCACCAGCTAAGATAGTTCGATATGTCTTGAGAGGCTTCCCAAAGGAGTGGGATCCCTTTATTTTTGGGATAGTGGCCAAGGAAAATCTGCCAGATTGGGACAGGTTATGGAATGATTGCTTTCAAGAAGAGATTAGAAGAGGGCAGGACGTAGATGAGGATGAGGAGGAGGAGAATATTGCTCTTACCTCCAAGAAGAGAACCAGAGGCGGAAGAGGAACAACCCTTAAAGGGGGAGCCACAAGTGGTAGGCCAAAGAAGGATCTTTCACATATCCAATGCTATGTGCGTGGAGAGTTTGGCCATTATGCCAGTCAGTGCCCTCAAGCCAAGAAGGGCTATGGAGCAAGAGGAAAAAGGAAGGAGGTAGCAGCCTCAACTGAAGTCGAAAATAAGGATGAGGAAGAAGAGCAGCAGTTGGCTGCCACAGTCCGTGAGTTTTCAAAAATGTTTCAAGACAAATATACTTTGTTTCTAGACACAGAGGACAGGCATAGGGAAGGGTGGTACATAGATAGTGGTGCCACATGTCATATGACAGATGAAAGACTTGTCCTTCAGGAGTTTACAGCACAAGACTCGGGTTTTGTGAGATGCGGTGTGCACTCTAGCTTGGTAGCAGTTCGAGGACAAGGGGTGGTATCACTCTAGATAGAATCTGGAAGGATTCTAAGGGTGCCAAGGGTGCTTTATGTGTCAGGTATGAGAGTCGATATACTCTCAATCTCAACCTTGGAACATCAAGGCTACAGTGTCATCTTCTTTGATTGTGGTGTGCATATCCGCTCTGTTAGAGGACAGGCACCAGGATCACATGTGATGATAGGCATCAGTGAGGATCGCATGTACAAGTTGTGGGGACAGCCTATCTACAATTTCAGGGATGGAGGTGATGAGACAGTTGCTTCATACTTAAAAGAGCAGGAAGCTATCCTCAGCAAACCCACATGGTGGGAATGGACTCAGTTGGAGGAATGGGTATACTCAAATGGCCCCAGTATGGATGGCAGCAGCAGCTACAAAGCAGAGCAGGTTGAATATCCAGACTTGGAGAGGATGGGTCTATTAGATTCAGAGGGAGAGACTCACAGGGATGTAGACCATGGAGGAGGCAGCTCCAGTGGCAGTACCGCCCTCGCTAAGAGGGAGCGTTAGATTATGTAGCTTGGGCAAGTACTTCCACACTAGGGGTGTCTAGTAGTGTGGAAGGGGCCCACTTTATGTCTAGACAACATAATAGGGGTGGGGATCACTTAAGTCAACTTGAGATTAAGTCACAACCGTTGGATGTAACTTAAGTTGTCTCAATGAGTGATTAAGTCCCCACCATCAGATCTAGGTATTGAGAAGATCTAAGGGTCAGAATTGCAAGAGAGAAAGGCTAGGGTTATATTATACCTAGAGAGCCTCATTTCGCCCCACCTCAAGAGAGAGAAGGCAGTCGACTGAGTGAGGAGGCTCTTCCAAGGGAGGTTGAGAGACAGGTTAAGGAGAACCAGTCAAGGAGGTCGGGCAGGGTCAAGCATACAAGCCGAGTAGGGTCATGCAAAGAGGCCAAGCAAGGACAAAGAGAAACTAAGCAGAGACAAGGCGAAAGGAGATAAGGGGGCCAAGAAAAAGTTCAAAGAGATCTCCTGAGTCCAAAGAGATCTCCCAGGGCCAAGTAATTAGAACCTATAGCCAGCAATAGAACAAATAAAAAAAAATTGTCGTACGGATTGAGGCTGAGAGAGGGCCATACTTCCAAAAAATGTTCAAGAGGCCGCACCAACTACCAATACAATTGAGAGGTGAAGTTGATATCAGATAGTGATATGAAGACTGTGTGTTCACCTACAGCAAGAAAAGAAGGAGCCCGATCAGTAACAAGAAGCTTCGTACAGTCGTACGGACGCCCAGCAAATAAACCCAGAATTATACGGTGTCGTACGGACTGTATGTCCTTCGTTTTGAACAGAACTGTTGTTTTCTGTATGTATTTCAGACTGAAGCTTTGAATAAGGTTTTTCCCCAGGGCAGTGGGATTTCCAAATATTGTCTTTGATAATCTTTTGTGCGGTTGTTCATGTCATTATTCTGTCGCTGAGTATTGGACAAAAATGTGTGTTCTCGGTCGAGTATTTTGGATCTGATATTTACTATGTATGCATATGGGTTTATGCTATTTTTTTTTTACAGGAACTACTGTTGTTGAGAGGCTTCCCCTGGGTTGCTCCATGAAATTCTTCATACCTTCAAACTGTTGTTCGTCGATGGAGCTGCTAGGAGGGGCTAATTGAAGCTTAAGCCACAAAGGACTAGGTGGCTTTCCATGGTCTCGAGATGTGGCATTGTGAGTTGCGTCCAACACATCTAGTTGTTGAGTTTGTTGACGAAGAATTTCCATGACAATGGCATATTTAAACTCAGTGTTAATCTCCTACTTGCCAATTGCTTCCTTGTGCTGATGAAAGGAGGATGACAGAGTTGTGACCAAAGCTTCCATCCTCATGAGCGAGAGACAGAATTCCATCAATTCGCGAGAATCCATGGGAGCAGAGTCGAACACCATATGAACTGACCAGAAGGAGCTTCGAAATCTACAAAGGGCCTCAATGTGGAGCGAAGCCATAGAAACCACAACCCCAGAGCGCAAATTCGAGAAACCCAATCTACTGAGAGAGAAAACCCAAGGGCAAGCAAACCCCTGAGACAAATAATCGAGTTGCCAACCAAAACAGTGACTATCAATGAGCGAGGGAAAAGGACAAAATATCCCACCACTTCACCGCAAACTACCTGCATAGCATTCATAAGCCATCGTGGGAAGAAAATGGGTCGTGCAAGAGTCAATTGTCGGTCATATCCTTGTTGTCCTTGTAATGAAGGCCAAGATCCTAATGTGTGTCTCCATTTGTAGTAATGATGGGGGTGATGTGTTGAAGGGCGCTTGTTCATAACCCCAAGATATGATAAAGAACCCCCCTTTTATGTTTTAACATTTAAACTTTGGAGCAAGGGAAAAGAAAACCTTTAGGTCAAAGAATGGCATGGGTATACCGAGTAGAGTTGATGTATAGAACTCTCACCAAGCGCTCAGAAGCTCTATTGGCCCTTTCATTTGCTAGGCCATTATGTTCATGGAGTATGTGAAACCACTCCACTAATTTAAACTTCTTACAAAGCATTCTAATCCTGGCAAAGATGGCATTGAGGTGAATGTCAGAGGGAGAGATCCCTGAAACCATATGTTTAATGATCAACCTAGAATCACCCAAGACTTTGATCTGCTTAATCTGCAAACTCGTAGCTACCTTGAGACCCTGGAAAAGGGCATAGGCTTCCATCCTGGCAAAGATGGCATTGAGGTGAATGTCAAAGGGAGAGATCCCTGAAACCATATGTTTAATGATCAACCTAGAATCACCCAAGACTTTGATCTGCTTAATCTGCAAACTCGTAGCTACCTTGAGACCCTGGAAAAGGGCATAGGCTTCCGCCCTATTATTAGTAAGAGTGTCCAGGCTCCATTCATAAATTGATTCGACAGTTCCCTGGGGCTGAGAATTGCCCCTCCCTCACCTGCCTCCCCGGATGTGATATTTGATATTTTATTCATAACTTTACTCTAAATTTTGAAGGACAGCATTCATGATTTCACATTATATTATTCCAAATAAAAATACCCCAAGAAAAACCAATTTACTTATAATAGCACCTATTTTTTTCAAAAAAAGCGAAGTAACATGACAAGGCAGTAAAATCAAGGGTTATAAACTTGCAACACGTTGATCGGGATTAAAAATACACAGGAACGAGTTTTTATATTAAAAAGAACGAAAATTTAAAGCAAATCACGAAACGAATGCGAAGAATATTTAAGAAAATTAAAAAATTACACAACAAATAAATGCATAATTACGCAGATAAAGTACCCAATAAGGCAGTTATGTGACTTATGCACATAAAATCTCCGAGCGAACTAAAAATAATTCATGAATTTTTGTTTTTCTAGATAAAAAAGGGCTTACTTGATAGAATCCTCTGAGCTATTTGCATTTGCAGATCTCGGCGGAACAGTAGCTAATTCAACCACAGGCCTGTCATGAGCTGCTACAGGCCGGTAATGTCTGCCATCCTGTGCCCCGTACCGCTCGTTTTCGGCCTCAACTTCGCCATTTTCCATGATCTTACGGTCAAAATAACCCTGTAACGCGCGGAGATCGAATGTCGCTGAAACCCCGGCCAATCAGGGGGTGAATGTCTATTAATTGAATTTAAAGATGAAGTGGGAGAAGGGAGCACGAAACCGTGGATCTGTGACTCATAATTTGTGTATACTGCGCGCGTCCCTTTTCTATCACCAAGATATCAGACCGCGAACCTAGGAGAATTAACATTCCTCGCATATAAAAGACTTAAATCCATTTCTATATGTCGCGACTCGGTAAATATTTATTATTTTTTTTCTTAAAAGTGTTTGATTGCATTATTTTTTATTTTCTTTTAATTGGTTTACATCTTAAAAGTGTTTAATTGCATTATTTTTTATTTTCTTTTAATTTGTTCACATCTTAAAAGTGTTTGATTGCATTATTTTTTATTTTCTTTTAATTTGTTCACATCTTAAAAGTGTTTGATTGCATTATTTTTTATTTTCTTTTAATTTGTTTACATCTTAAAAGTGTTTGATTGTATTCTTTTTTATTTTTTTTTAATTTGTTTACATTTGAAAGTTTGATGTGCTTTTTATATAAACCTTTTATTTTCTAAATTAGATTTAAATAAAAATATCAGTATTAGATGTCTAAGTTGTTGTAATTTATTGTTCCCTTTGATAGGTTGGTGATATTGTCCCCTTTGATATTGCAATTGCAAGCATGTGACAACAAGTCTAAAGGAAAAGGAAAAGTTATTGGTGATTATGTCTTATATAGTTTCACATCCACACCTGTCACTTGGTCATTTGATATTTATGTGAAAGAACTGTTAAATGTAAAAGAGAGGTTGGAAGTAGTAGAAGCTAAAGAGCTGAAAAGAGATTGTACAATCCATATAATAACAGCTGAAAATCAGCCATTAACAAAAAGCAACAAAGTTCTAAAGGAGCAAGTGTCATTACTACAGGAAGCTCTACGAATAGGAAAAACAGAATGGCAACGCATGAAAGCAGAAGTGCAAAACATAAAGAAATTTGCAGTGGAGAATACAGAGGTGATGAATGCGAAACCATGCCATGATAAGGGGAAAGTGGTTGCCCAAATAGACAATAATGAAGAGACATCAAGAGAAGAAAGGAAATGAGATTCCACAAAACTCTCCAAAACCTGGGTTCAAGTTGTTAGCAATTCTACTAAGAGGGAAGGAGAAACAAACATTCAGATTGACAACATGCAAGATAGAGAAAGCAAGGAAAGACAGGATAGAGCAACAAACATAATTATTAAGGGGGTGAAAGATTATGAGAAAAATGAATGTACTCTTGACCTTGCAAGAGACTTCTTGAAAGACAAGCTCCAATAGCAAGGACAAATATGTCAAGCATGGAGAGTAGGTAAGCCTAACAGTGAGAGAGTCAGGCCCATAAAAGTCATCATGCCCAACTTGCGTGATAAAGATATCATTCTAAGCAGGAAGCAGTTCTTGAGGGGTTCTCGGTTTTTTCTAGAAGAAGACTTAACTGTAAGACAACAAGAGGAAAGGAGGGACGAAATGACAAAAGTTAGGGCAGCAAGAGATGAGGGAAAAAGAGCATGGATTTATCAAGGTAAAGTTGTGATAGCGCAATTTGGACCTCCTCTCAAAACAAGGTAGCGAAACGATAACAAAGAAGAGGCAACAAACTCTTCAGCAAGAAATGAGGAAGCAAGGTCAGTATGGGCAAGCAGGGACAAAGACTCAACTGTGAGTCTTGCATGTCAAAACAAATAGCAATCAAGTCATACCCAGGTTTCCTTAAGATTAGTTTGTTGGAACTGTAGGGGTTACCCATGGAGACGAGGACCTGGGTTAGGACCTATTGCGGAAGATAGAGACATAATTTGCCTCGTAGAAACTCATGAGCATGAAGGGTGGAAGACACCTTTGTTTGAAGGGTATTGGAAGATAACAGTGTGGAACAAGGCAGCAAGGAATGGAAAAGGGCACAGGGGTATCATGGTATTAGTAAGAGAAAAAGAAGGTTGTTTCATTCAGCTAGAAAAAGAAGACCCAAATAAGCAATTTGTCTGGCTCAAAATATTAGAAAATGGAAATCACATCAGAATTGCAGCATGTTATTTTGCGCCGCAAGTTTCAAAAATCTACAAAAGTAGAGGGCTTGACCACAAAGATCCCTTTGCAGCCCTAAAAACAAATATTGCAATATATTCTCAGCTAGGTGAAGTCCTTGTAGTGGGGGATTTCAATGCTAGAACTACAGGTGAACAAGCTAGCATTCTTTGTTGCAAAGAACACGGTGACCCTATCTATCTTACAAAAGAGAGTAATCATCAGTGGGAACGAATTTCAGAGGACAAAGGCTGCAATCTCTTTGGAGAACAATTGCTTACACTATGTGGGGCTTTCGATTTAGTCATTTGTAATGGTTTGACTAGGTGGGAAAAGTATGGTAATTTCACTTACAATACTTACAATGGAGCAAGTGTAGTAGATTATGCAATTTGCTTGCATAGTTTGTGTGGGAAAATGGAGGAAGTGTTGATTGGAGATCAAATTTGGGACTTAAAATCAGACCACAAGCCAATTTATTTAAGTTTCTCTTGGACCGGAAAGCAACAATTAGGGTCAAAAACTCAGTGTGATCAACAAAATCCCCCAAATGGGAGAATTTTTTTGACTCTAGAGAATTGTAATACCTTCAAAAAAATGTTAAAGAGGCTCTTCGAGAAGGAGGAAATCTCATTTCATGGTCTTCATAGTCACGGATTAACACATTTAATTGAAAGCGCACTTACTGAGTGCAAAAGAGCAAAAATTAAGAAGTCTGAAACAAATTGTTTTTTGATTAATGCTTGGTTTGACGGGGAATGCAAAAAGGCAAGGAGAAAGTGGAAGGAATCAGACAAGGATAACATAGATCTCAAATCTTACAAGCAGATAGTAAGAAAGAAAAAGGTTGATTTCATGGTTTCGAGGAGAGAAGAACTAATATTCCTTGGGAAAAATAACCCCAAACTATTATGGAAGGAGCTCCAACCGAAAAAGGTGCAAACTGAAAACAACATTACAACTTCTAATTGGTTCGACTATGCAAGACAACTTTATGAGCAGGATCCCAAGGTTGACCCTCCTCCCTTGGTCAACACAAACACAAAACTCTTCACTGTGCAAGAGGTAGAGATGGGTATCAAGAGGTTGGGCGCTGGAAAAGCAAAAGACTTGGATGAACTCCAAGCAAAGTATCTAAAGTGGGGCTTAAAAATTCTTTCACCTCACATCACAAAAAATTTCAACAACATCATACAGCAGGGGTTCCCCACAGATTGGACGACTAGTATGGCAATACCTCTTTTCAAGAGTGGCGACGTCAATAATCCCTCCAATTATAGAACCATAATGATAAACCCCTTGTTTGCAAAGTTATTTGGAAGCATCTTAGAAAAGAAAATCAACAAGTGGGCAGAAGAAAGAGATAAACCTGCTAAAGGGCAAGCGGGTTTTAGACCTAAACATTCCACAGTTGATCATTGCATAACTTTAAGGCACATCATTGAAAAAGTTTGGGAAAAAAAGGAAGAAGTTTTTTGTTGCTTTGTTGATTTTAGAAAAGCCTTTGACACGGTTCCTAAGGATAAGCTTTGGGGCATAATGGAGGAACTCGGGGTTCCTAGGCATTTGAGAGCAGTTATGCATAGGTTGTATGAAGAGGTGAAAGTCAAAATTAGAACTTCAGCAGGCATTTCTGAAAGTTTTAGAAGCGATATTGGGGTCAAGCAAGGTTGCCCATTGTCTCCTACCCTTTTTGGGTTATATATTGACAAGCTTGAAGAGTGACTAAATTTGCAAGGGGGTGATGGTGTCCATTTGGGCAAGTTCGTTATAAGGCTTCTTTTGTACGCAAATGACCTTATATTGATTGCTAAATTGGCTCTTGGTTTGCAAGGGCACTTATGTTCCCTTGAGCATTTTTGTAGAAGGGTGGGGATGCAAGTCAATATTAGTAAAACGAAAGTAATGGTTTTCTCTAACAAAAGAAAGCATAACCAGCATAAGTTATATTTTGAAGGCAACATTCTGGAAGAAGTTGCAGACTACAAATACCTCAGAATTGACTTCAATAGAAATTTATGTTGGGATGGTTGTAGAAAGAAAAGAACTTTAGGGGGTTGGAAAGCATTTTATACTTTTCAAAACAGGTGTAGAGAGGCAGAGATGTGGGACTGGAAAACCACTCTAACTCTTTTTGGGCTTCTAGTGATTCTGGTGATTCTCTATGGTTGTGAACTGTGGGCCAGCAGCACAACCGAGATGCAGTGGAAACAAATTGAGAAAATTTAGAAGTGTTTGATTACAAACAAATTCAAAATTAAAAGTGCAGTTCCTTATGTTATCATGTTAAGTGAAACAGGGGTTGCTCCTATTGAAGCAATTGCTATGGTGCGAGTCATAAGGTATTTGAAAAAAATTGAGCAAATGGAAGAGGGTAGATGGCCTAAGGTTGTGTTTAGTGACATATTGTGCAAAAGAAAGAAGACTTGGATGTGGGAAAATAACAAATGGTTTAGTAAATGGGGCATTTGCTTGAGCATGTGTCCTACAAACAGTAAAGAGATAAAAACTTTTGTTATGGATAAGTTCCACAAACGTACTTGGGAGAAAGAGCCAGGGAGAAAGAAGAAGTACTACATTGAAGAGTTTAACCCCACTCATAACCATCAACAAAAGGCGTACATAGGGGCCAATATTTCTTGGAGATCTAAAATTCTTATTGCTCAATTAAGGACTAATTCTCATCAACTCCGTTGTGAAACAGGGTGCTGAAAAGGCCAAAAGAAATGTGGGAGGAAAGAGTATGTAGTTTGTGCTCTTCCGGAAAAGTGGAAACTGAAAAACATTTCATTTTAGAATGTGAGGCCTTCAAAGATAGTAGGGAAAATTATGCAGGTATGCTGGCAGCTAGTTCTTGGGATAATCTATTCAGCGAAGAGTTTGTTGAGAAGCTAGGAGCAGTTATTGTAAAACTTCACAGGAAAAGGGCCAAATGCAAAAGCCAGATGGAAAAGCAATCTGTCCCATAGGCTATTTTTAGTCTTGTGGACGTTAAAAATACTTTCTTTCTTTCTTTCTTTCTTTCTTAACCAGGTAGTGTTTGCATTTTGTTCAAGATATTTTAATTTGGGTTATTGAATGAGATTGTGTCATCTCATCCAATGCAAGTTAAAGAGTTGGCATAGTTCCTCTATTTTTAAGTGGAAAGTGGTCAGGGAGTTGGGATTAGGTGGTCAGGAGACTCTGGAATGGGAGGTTTTTAGCAAAGCATTGGCTCATGAAGGAATTTTTCTCTCTGACTCCTTGGACGAGTTGGTTTGGACAGGTAACTCAACCACGGGTACTATGACTGCAAAAGATGAATACGGTGTTATTGCAGCAAAGATTTGGACTAGAAGCTTCATTTGGTGGTACAACACGATGTGGAAATGGGACAGGGCATTTGTGCCATGTGCAAGAAAGATACAGACACATCCCAGCATCTGATGTTACATTGTCCCTTTGCACAACATGTTTGGTCTAGAACGTTGACAGCCTTCAAGATAAATGTTTGGTGGACAAGCGGGAACATACACATGGTCTTTAACATTTGGAGGTCCAAGCACCCTAAGTGGCTCAGTCTTCCTTCCATTATTTGTTGGAACATTTGGTTGGAAAGGAACAAAGCAATGTTCGAGGAAGGCCATCCTTCCATTGAAGGGGTATTACATAGGATTCTATGATGGATCAGGGACCCAAAGACGCTGACACAATCCTCATTAAAGTTGAAACATCCTCCATTGATTTCAAAAAGAAGAGTTGCAACTTGGTTCGATGGGGTTGCTCAGGGAAATGGGTTGTGTAGTGGTGTTGGCAGAATAATCAAGGAAAACAGACACACCAACTACAAGTGGTGGTTCAATTGTGGCCCGGGCACAAACAATAGAGCTGAACTCCTCGAAGTCTAGACTTTAGTGTCCCTGGTGATGCGGTTACACATCCTTGATCTACATGTCATAGGGGATTCAAAGCTAATTATTGATTGGTTGAATAAGAAAATTGACGCTTAGGCGGTGGGCCTAAACTACTGGAAAGAGCAGATCCTGACACTTGCTCATTCCTTCTCAAATCTCGTCTTCATGCATTCTTACAAAGAATTCAACTATGAAGTAGATGTCCTATCCAAACAAGCTCTACCTTTACAGGAAGGGACTCTGAATTTCACTCAGTTGGTAGATGGTCAAGTTGGCCCAACATAGTTCCCGTGGCTTTACTGACCGATCACTGGAGATCTTGTTCCCTGCTAATACATGTTGGGTTTTGATTGGATGTTCATTCTCTTCTTTCTCGGCTGAGTCTATAGAATGTATTCATGTTTGCAGCGGATCTCTAGAATGATAGGGGAGATCTCCCTTAGTTTGTTGTCACTCTTTTCAGCTTTGCACAGCTTCCTGGGTGTTTATTTTATGTTGTTTTTCGTGGTCCCCCTTGTATGCTTGAGCCATCACTTTTCGGCGGTGATGATTGTAATACTCTAGTTTTATTCGGAGCTGGGAACTGTTTATATTTTTAATATAAATGAGCAATTTTTATGTGGAAAAAGTTAAAACATTTTGGATAAAGTGTAAATTATACAGTGTATAATTTTCTTCAAAGGTTTTATCGATACTCCTAAGCAATGTACTTTACTAGGTCTACTCCCTTTCCATGAACATTATCATAACCCAGGTATCCCTTAGCTAATTATAAGCCTTTATATGGGAGTCCAAGCTATCCTATGATGTATATGACCTTATGTTGTCCTCCAAGATGCACACTGTTCATTCTCTTGAGTAGAGCATTCTCTGAGCAAGCAATCATCTCCATGTGGTCATCATGAAGGACGTCACTCGAGCTACCAAGAGAATGCCAATGCCCTAGGGAATAATGCCAAGCAAGCACCCAAATGAGGTCAAGCAATAGTTGAGTAAGCCATCTCCCTTATGCAAATCCATCATGTACCATCTCTCATGTGCAAATCCATCTTGAACCATCCAGTGGCTAAACATACACCATGTACCCCAAATCTCTTAAAGCACCCCAAAACATGGTTTAAACACTTTCAAAGTATCCTCGAAAGCCAACACTCCCTCTTTGCAGCGAAAGTGTTGACACTAGCACCAGTTGACTCTCTTTGCAACTCCACCAATTATGTTACCTACAAATCTGTACTTGTTGCAATCCTATTATCGACCATTTTCACCTGTAAAGAAATTGTCACCCGTGCTATCACAACATCTTGATCCTCTAAATAATACTTATGACTTGTGAATCTGAAGGAACATAACCCTAGAATGAAATCAGCATGCCAACCTCCATCATCACTCGAGTCAACATCACAGGCCAAAATCCACAAACACCACATCATGCATTGTCCAAGACATCTTACAAAGATAATCATATCCTCATACAAGGCCAAGATGAGTGGATCACATCTATCAAAACCACAGAGATAAAAATCTACACAAGTAAACTCCTTGATCCTGAAATACTAAGCTCATGGTAAAGGTAACAACCCATGCAAGGCTATTAACAACCTGTGAACATGAGAATCCCTCTCATGCACCTCAAATACTCTAGCAATTGAAAAAACATGAAATAGGTCAACTCCCCCATCCCAAGAGAATCCTTGAGCAAGAGTAACAACATCGATAACTCCTCTTATTTGAAATAATCTTTCAACCATGATCCGGGTGGATATCGGTGTCCACCCACCTATTCCAACTGGCTCATCTTGGTATTTTTTCATTTGGGCAGTTTTTTCCTAGTCTTCGGGCCCTGAACTTCTGAGGTCGTTTTGAGGCCAAAAACAACATTTTTAGGGCTCACCATAGTCCAAACTATGAACAAGGTCAAATTTTGAAAACTTAATCTATAGTCCTTAGATAGACCTTTCCAATGGGCTATCATGCGCCTAAAACAAAGACCGTATGCAAAAGTTACAACCTCGGGAAGTTGATGTACCAACTTACCCCAACAAGGCCCACATGACTTTTGGCACTTCATCTCCTAGGGTTAGGTTTTTTGATGTCTAGGGTTTTTGCAATCATGTTTAATGTAAAAAGGATTTTAGAGCCTCATTGTACTCGTCTTCTTGCGAATGAGTGCAACCATCACATATCTTCTTAGAGATAAGCCACCACCATTCTAGTAAGCTTGTTTTCAGTCTGCATTTTACAATTTCTGCATATTTCTTTATTGAATAAAATTGAGTTTTACTGTATCTCTGTTATTGTTCATTGTGTCTTTGTGTTAATAATAATAATAATCTGTGCTCATTTCGTTCTGCTCATAAAATTTGGATCAGTGGTATCAGAGCGGTCTGCTCCTTGTCGTTCTTAGTGCATGTCCTCGATGATGTTAGGGTATAAAGAGTTGGGTCTCGAACTTGTTTCTCTTAAGGACAAGAGCTCTCACACGCCCAAGCGACCTTCCATGGCAGGAGAAAAGAAAGACAACGGGACAAAATATCCTTTCAAATTGTTTCTCGAGGAAGCCCTCGCGCAACAGAGGAACGAGATGAAGGATAATTTTGTGCAAATCCTTCAACGACTGCCAACAGGCAATGCATCTTTCTCAAGCGGAGATGTCGCCCCCTTCAAGGTACAAAACAACTTTGATATTCCTATATTTGAAAGTCAAATAGATGCACATGTTGTAGACAAATGGTTGAATCTGCTAGAAGGGTATTTTTCTGTCCATTACATTTCAAATAGAGAAAATATTACTTTTGCGCTCCTCAAACTCATCCCCCATGTCAAAGATTGGTGGGATACTTTCTATGAGAAAAAGGCAATAGAGGAACCCTAATTATTTACACCGACACTCACCTAGGAGTCCTTTAGGGATATTATTAAGGAACAATACTACCATGTTGGAAGTTAGGACGATCTATATACAAAATGGACCACACTGCGACAGGAAAGGGACCAAGCAATGTTAGAGTTCACAAATATATTCCATATCTTGCACACCAAGTTGGGTATCAAATATTCTGAGCGACATCTGGTGCTCGAGTACCGCGGTGGTCTGCATAGATACATCCAGGCATAAATGGAGTTTTTGGACATCTCGTCCTTGGGCGCAACTTATCGATATGCCATCAAAATCAAGCAGAAGCTTAAACAAACGACGTGGCAGTTTGGGTTTGGGAACCCCTCACAGCAGAAGCAGGGCAAGGGTAGCCCCAACCCACAGAAAAAAGGGCAGAGCAAACATGGACAGCCTCAGGACAACCAGTCTAAGTTGCAAACAAAGAAGGACAATGGAAAGACGAAGAAAGATACCGGGAAGTGGTGCGACTTCCATAAGAGCCCTTGGCATAACACTGTTGATTCCCGCTAAAAGAATTCATTGGTAGTTGAGGTGAAAGCCTCTAAATCAGATGTAGGTTCTGACTCTAAGCCAGAACCAGAAAATGGGAGCCAGATCATTGATATAGAACCCAGTGCTACCATTGCTACCACCAAGATCCATCCATGTGAACCTGATGAGCCAGAGGAAGGCGAGCGCCTCTTTCATTCATAGATGTGGATGAAAGGCACCCCACTACACTTCATCATTAATAGCGGTATCCAAAAGAACTTCATCTTAGCGAAGGTCGTCAAGCAACTAGCCCGACCGACAATGTCATACCCGCAGCCCTACACCATCGGATGGCTCCACCAAGGAAGTGATATTCGCGTCAACTAACAATGTTGTATGTCCTACGACATCAATCCCTTCAAAGATGAGGTAATTCTCAGATCTCCCATTCACTGATGGGCAGCTGGGGGAGAATAGTTCCAATGGATGGTAGAACATAACAATCTGAAATGACATAAATATAGGTAATTATGCATTTTGACTTGATTTCGTTTTGCATTTCCCTTAAAGTTTGTGATGTTCTTTTTGGCCAACATTATTTATGGAAACGTCATGTTGTATATGAGTCTAGGTCTCACAGTGTTATTATTACTTTGGACAGGAAATTGTACAGGATACCCAAGAAAGTCCCACCTAGTGCCATTTCCTTGATCTCTACCAAGCAATGCAGGAAGGTCATCTATTAGATCAGGAAGTTTGTCTTCTTTGTGATTCGTTCTTAGAGTGAGTGAAAAATTGCAGCCACATCCATGGCCTCCACGGCTGACCTATCCACGTGGCAGAAGCAAGTGGATAAGGTCATGGAAGAATACAAAGACATCTTCTCCTCACCTACTGGGGTACCTCTGCACTGTCAAGTCAAGCATTCCATCGATTTGACCCCCGACACACCGCTACCCAATGGGTCAGTCTATCGTCGCTCTTTGTTAAAAAATGAGGAGATCAAGCATAAAATCCAAGAACTACTCCAAAAGGGGTACATCCAACCCAATTCATCACCTTGTGGAAGCCCAATCGTGCTTGTGCAGAAGAAAGACGGGACCTAGTGACTCTGCATTGATTATCATGCACTAAATAAAATCACAGTCAAGAACTGATACCTGATTCCCCGAAACGACAATCTCCTTGATCAACTAAAGAGGGGAAAATACTTCAGTAAGATTGATCTGAAGTATGGCTACCATCATGTCCCAATAGAGAAAACAAATGTATGGAAGACTGCCTTCAAGTCAAAAGAAGGTCTTTTTGAATGGTTGTTCATGCCCTTTGGCTTGACAAATGCCCCAACAAATTTCATGAGGATGATGGACGATATCTTGTGACCTTTCACCAATTCTTTTGTAGTGGTGTATCTGGATGACATCCTCATCTACAACAAGACTTGGGCAGAACACTTGCAGCATATTCAACAGGTTCTACACATTATGCGGCAACACAAGCTATATGCCAACTTGGAAAAATGCTCCTTCAGCATGGACAGGGTTCGATACCTAGGCTACATTGTTGATGAGCATGGTGTGCATGTGGATCCAACCAAGATCCAAGTCATCCCTGACTGGCCAGCCCCAACCATGTTCCTGAGCTTCGGAGCTTCTTAGGCTTTGCCAATTTCTATCACAGGTTTGTGTTGGGTTTATCCCATATTGCATGGGCCCTCAACCAAGTAACCAAGGGTGTTGGTAAGGTAAATTTTGTGTGGGGCATGTCCCAACAACAAGCATTCGATGATTTGAAGCAGTGCTTGTGCTCAACCCCAGTCCTTTCATTATCCAACCTGCAACAACCCTTTGAGATCGAGACAAATGCTTCAGACTATGTTCTGGGTGCAGTTCTCACTCAACACAACCACCATGTGTCCTATCATAGTGAGACACTATCAAATAGCGTTCGTAAGTATGCTATTTACAACAAAGAAATGTACTCCGTTGTGCAAGCCTGCCGCCAGTGGAGGCATTACATTATCAGGAAGGAGACAGTCATCCACACTGATCATAAGTCGCTGCAATTCATGCAGACACGAGGTAAATTATAGAATGATCTCCATCATAAGTGGTCCACATACTTGCAACGATTCCACCTCAACATTAAGTATAATATAGGAAGTACCAACCGCGTCGATGATTGCCTCAACCGACCTCCAATCCGACACTCACCACAGTGTTAGACTCTTGTGGCCACAAGACCTTCGGATGGCCCCAACTCTATGAGAAAGATCATGACTTCACCACCCCCTAACATATGTTGTGCACAAACATAATTGTCCCCAATTTCCATCTTCAAGACGACTTGTTGTGCTATCTAGGCCATCTGTGCGTTCCATCAAGCAGGTGAGCGAAGCTAATTTGGGAAGCCCAATACAATCGGGTGGCAGGACACTTCAGTGTAGAAAAGACAATGGCAGTGCTGCAACAACATTTCTACTGGCTGAAACTTCGATAGGAAGTTAACAAGTATATCAGGTCTTGCACTGCCTGCATTATTTCCAAACCAACCACTAAGAAATAAGGCATGTACACCCCTATGCCTTCCATCCACCAAGTGGGGAAATGTCTTTGTTTTTGTGGTTGTTGATCGCTTTTCCAAGATGGCGATTATGGCCGCCTACAAGAAGAG
This sequence comes from Picea engelmannii, assembly GCA_009831015.1. Classification (NCBI taxonomy): domain Eukaryota; kingdom Viridiplantae; phylum Streptophyta; class Pinopsida; order Pinales; family Pinaceae; genus Picea; species Picea engelmannii. The sequence goes on from ML850278.1 coordinate 30,988, forward strand.
CATCACAATGGAGGCCACTACCAAGCTCTTCTTTGAACGAGTGTGGGTACATTTTGGGATACCACAAACCATTATCTCAAATCGAGACAGTCGATTCCTCAACACATTTTGGTTGAGCCTCTGGTCACTGTTGGACACCAAGATCACCAAATCCACTACCTTCCACCCCTAGATGAATGGCCAAAATGAGGTCATCAATCAGATGATCGTGCATATCCTACGCATGTATAATTCCAAGCACCCCCACACATGGGATGAGAGTCTTCCCTATGTTCAACACAACTACAACAAAGCCATACATAGCTCAACTGACCATAGCCCCTTTCAGGTGGGGTTGGGATTGCAACCATTGGGTCCCATGGATGTTGCACCACCCCTTGCAACCACCCAGACAGACTCGTCCCATGCTCCAACTGAAGCTAAAAAAGCCACCCGATTAATTTAGTGGATCCAACACATCCACCAACAAGTTCAGGATATTTTACATAAGTCCAATGCTAAGTACAAGTAGTGCCATGATCAACATCGTGTGCCACACAAGGTTCAGGTGGGAGACAAAGTTTGGTTGCACTTGCAGAAAAAACGCCTATGGACCTTACACCATCACCAAAACTGTGGGAAACAATGATTTTGAGCTCAACATTCCCCCCTTCCTTAGCTTGCACCTAATGTTCAATGTGGATCTCTTTCGGCCATATTTTCCACCATTATCGGACACCTCATAGATAGAAGAACAATTGACACCAACAGATCTCAACCCTAATTGCATGGAACATGCATCCACTGATCATATCATGGACACACAGGTCAAGGGCACTCGCCAATAGAGGATCTAGCTTTATTGGGTTGTCAAAGTAGGGCAGCTCCTACACCAAGGAAAGTGGGTCACCCGGGGCCAAATTTGGCAGAAATTTCCTCGTCTGATGGGGGAACTCAACACAATGGAGACCATTGCTTCCTAAGGGGGAGGATTGATCCAGGTGTATATTGGTTGCCACCCACCTATTCCAACTGACTCATATTGGTAGTTTTTCATTTTGGCAGTTTTTTCCTAGTTTTTGGGACATGAACTTCCGGGGTCGTTTTGAGGCCCTAAATAACGTTTTTAAGGCTCTCCG
>ML850278.1:32205-63829 GCA_009831015.1 Picea engelmannii
TCCAGGTGTATATTGGTTGCCACCCACCTATTCCAACTGACTCATATTGGTAGTTTTTCATTTTGGCAGTTTTTTCCTAGTTTTTGGGACATGAACTTCCGGGGTCGTTTTGAGGCCCTAAATAACGTTTTTAAGGCTCTCCGGTGTGATTCGAAATCGGATCCAGAAGCCTGACAGGGCTTGAAAAATGCTCAAAAATGAAAGTGCTTAGAATCCGACGAAAGCAACACCATTGCATCTGTCTCGTCTTCCTGATTTTGACGGTATATTTACTTTGTCAAACGGGTTCCGTATGTGAAAGTTATCGCGTTCTGATCGGAAGCCCAAACAGGTAAAAAGTCAAAGGTCAACTGGTCAAGAAGTCAATGCTGATGACATCAGCATGCTGACTGTGCAGGAGATGACGTGGCACTCTCTGGCTGATGGTGATTGGGCAGGTTCGCTGACAGGGCAGACATGTGGCAGGCAACTGGACTAGTCAATGGCTGACAAGTGGCATTAATCTGTCAAATGGGGAGATGCCACGTGGCCCAGTCATGGGCAGCCACGTGGCACCCAATCATCAGTTGAAGTGGCATGTTTCAAAAAAATTGTTTTTGGGGTCCATGGGATTTGAACCCATGACCACCACCAAGCCCAACACCTTAAGAAATGGTCTTTTGCCAATACACCAAATTATTGCTTTTGATATAAAACTTACAATATGAAATATATTGCAAAGTATTGTATGGAGAGGGGCCAACGCTTGGCCATATGAACCCATATGACCCTGTTAAGGGGGCGCGCGCTGGGCAAAAGGGGGCTTATGCCCAAATTTAACTATAAAGTGGTTTTTATAACCAATTTTGGGTTTTTATTGTTAATTAAACCTTTTTTTAATGTATTTACTCCATTTTTGGGAGTTATTGGGTAGTTTTGGAGCCTAAATTCTTGGAGGAAGTTGGAGATGAGAAACCAACTTCCCAGCTATATAACCCAGGCCTGTTTGAGGCCATAGAGGGCATTCAGAGAAGAATGATGCTGAAGAGAAGTCAAGCCAAAGCCATTTTGATGCAGAGAAGCTTTTGAGGAGGAGACGATGTCAGATCATTTATGGGAGCTCCGGACGTCCATTTTGCGTGCCGTTTTCTTTGCATGGTTCTAGAGATCTGGAAGAACATGACCAAATCAGTCTTTTATCCATTTGGCATTGCAGCGATGTACTTTTGAGCTTTTGAGCAGAAATAAAGAAGCCTCCCCCACAGAGAAAAGGCCCGGAGACGTAGGCAAAGTTGTGTCGAACTCCATTATCAATCTGCATGTTATGGTTTGTTGTTTATTCTTTCATTTCAGATCTGCAAATGTATATATGGCTGTCATAATTCCTCTTCTTTCCTCATTCTTTCAATAAGTTTCTCAAATGGTTAATTAATGCATGCAAAATTAAAACTCAACCATAAGTCATTAAAAGATCCTGCGGATCAATAGTGAAACTAAAAACAGAGTGAAATTTTGATGGCATAATGTGTATTCCTAGGATAGACCTTTCCAATGGGCTATTGTGTGCCTAAAACGAAGATCGTATGTAAAAGTTATGACCTCGAGAAGTTGATGTACCAACTTACCCCAATGGGAACCACATGACTTTTGGCGCTTCATCTCTTAGGGTTAGGTTTTTGGATGTCTAGGGTTTGGAATTAATGTTTATTGTAAAAAATATTTCAAAGCCTCATTGTACTCATATTCTTTTGAATGAGCACAACCATCACATCTCTTCTCATAGATAACCCGCCACCATTCTAACAAGCTTGTTTTCAGTCTGCATTTTACAGTTTCAACATATTTATTTATTGAATAGAAGCCAGTTTTACTATATCTTTGTTATTTTTCACTATGTCTATGTGTTAATAATAATAATAATAATATGTGTTCATTTCGTTATGCTCATAAAATCTAGATCAAACCATGTCCCTATACTCTACAATACTCTCGTTAGTTGCAATCTTGGAATCAATCTCAACACCATACTCTATCGAGGTATCGCACTTATCCTCCCCAAGACAATTGGAAGGCTTGTGGATGGAAGAAACCAATGCAACATGACTAGCATATCTCCTAGGATGTGTAACGTCCTCTAGATTAACTAAGGAACATTACTTGCGAAAAATACACATAAATTCAAAATTTTCTTCTGCTAATTAATTCTTGTAGCTTACCAGCTACGAATTAAACACATATTTAACTAGATTTTGACACCCACAATTAAATGCATATACAACATTAAAAAATAACATAATGTAGCTAAATAATCATTTACAACAAGACATAAAAATAAAAATGAAAATAAAAAACATTCTTGTGCACAGGGTAAAAACACAACAATAAAACTCATAAGAAAACTTGGGAAAATAGATGAACAAATATCTTTTAAAATGTTTGTGCAAACAACTACTTGGGAAGGATGTTCCACCCAACCATAGACTTGTTGTTCCAAATCTCAACAACAATTCACCCCCAAGTTGGGGCTAGGAATCCATAAGAGAAGGGTGGCTCTCACAGTCTACTCACAACTCAAATCCCACAACCCACTGGTACTCTCCTACAACTATCCTGAATTCCCTCCAACTCTCTTCCTCTTGACCTGCCCAACCCAAGGAATGTACCCTTTCACTGCTCTCAGTCCATCGAGTGTCCCATTCATTTATCAGGGTCTCTCTGGCACATGTAACTAGGAATCTCTCAATTGGGAACTCATTGTCAGGAAAACAATAACAAACACTTGTTGTTATAGTGCAACTCACACAGGAGTTCAGTCTTTAGGCCTCACAACCTAGATAATAAATATTCAACTCTAGAATACTCCAAAAAATGCTCCAACATGCTCCAAAATTCACCCAACCTTCTTGGTCTAGCTCCAATGCTTTTTTTCCCTACTCCCTGCTTCTTGTTCATGGAAAAATTGAATGTGTAAAACTATCTATTCCCCCCATACGAATTTCCTCTATTTTCCCAAGATAGTTGATTGCTCACTCTAGCCAATGTTGATTGTATTGCGGCCCCATGCTTCCAATATCTATGGGATGTGACCTATACACCCACTCCTTGACAAGTATTCAATGATTTGGCTTTCATACACTCAACCAAAAAATAAAAGGTTGTCCCAATGATAATAAAATCCAGAAATACCGGTTTGGATTAATACCCACAGTTAATTCTCTCCTTGGACCCCTCTTAGACACTCCTAGACATTCACCTCTATTGTGGATAAATCAATCCCCATCTATGTCTGTATTCACAGTCGCTAGTATCACATTATATTTATTAATACCAAAAAAATACAATTTGCATATTACATCATTTGGCCATAGCCATAATCATATCTACATTATGCATTGATTAAACTGGGGATTATAGTGGGGATGTTACATTCCTCCTCCCCTAAAATTTTGCACCATCCTCGGTGCACAACACCATGGCGAGATACATATAGAATTTACATCATAATATGCAGAAAATAACATTTTGAAATCTTTTTACTCTCCAATAACAATACCAACCAAACTTTATCATCCTTCTCAACCTGTTGACCCAAGGAATGTGCCCCCTTCACTGCATTCAGTCCATGTTACAACAAATTTTGTCTCATTCCATGCAAATTGCTTGGATGGCCTTCCATTTCCCTATGCAAACTTGAAGTTCCCTTTTTGTGCTTTCCGGAGCCAAAAAAACATATTTTTCTACATATACGCACCCTATCAGTTACACAACAAGCGTATACACAGGTTGTTCCACTAGAGCCCGTATACATCGGGTTTGGTGCTCAAAATTAAAATTATGTCGGGTTTCCATGCCATGTCACAAGATCCATGATCATTGACCTTTCATATACTAGAAACGCTCTGACTTGGCCCTTCAGTTCCATTTGAAGGCTATGAATTGAGCCATATCCAAGCCTTGAGGGATTCAACATTTCAACTTTGAGAGAAAAGACACTCTGGATAAATTTCACTTCGTATTGAGTCTGCATCCCTTTGTCCTTGAAAATCTAAACTCCTTGTTCAGCCCCCAAGCTCTTCCTTCTTTGTGATGGAGAACCTAATTGACTACTTTATGTGAGCTTGCCTTTGGGCGAGGATTGAAGTGGTAGAGGTCCAACTGGAGGGTCTTAGTTTTTTGGTTCCAATATGTGTCGTTACAGAAGTTTGTCACCTATGTGCTTTTGTTGATTATTTTAATAGAAATACTATTTTCTCATCCAATTGATATCTTGCAAATATATGAATTATTATTCCAAGGGCGTATTTGTCATGTATGTTAATGGATTATGTTAATCTATATGCTGAAATTATATATTATCACCGTATACTTGTGTATCTCGGTTGTTGAGGATAGGTTGCAGGTATAAAGCTTCGGGTTATGTGCTCAACAGTTGTATTCTTTGAGCATCTTGATGAGGTAGGCTCTTAGCCTTGTCTTGTTGGCATTTCATTTATATAGCATACTTGGGATTAGAGTTGATTTCTATCTGTCATTCCGTCTGTTGTGGTGTACCCCTAGCCATAGAGATATTTTCATCGTGACAGTCCATCCGGTTGTACCATTCTTTTATCAGAGCTATCGGCGCAGGTGACCAAGAATTATGAGATATGGCTTTGGAACTTTAGCTGCCCAAAATGGAGTCTTGCATTTTTAGCTTTTATTTTCTTCAAAATTGGGAAAAAAATTCCAGGTATTCCTCCCGCATAGTTTCTTCATGCTCCCATGTTGCATCTTCATGACCATAACAGGTCCATTGAACCTTTACCAGCCCTATGGCTTTGTTCCGAAGCACTTTGATTTTATGGTCCAATATTTATATTGGCTCCACCCGAAAATCCCTTTCGTTTTCCACATAGACCACAGTCCAAAAACTCATGTGGTTAGAGTTAGGAACATATTTCCTTAATAATGATACATGCAATACATTGTGCACTCTCGTGGATGGAGGCAATGCTAGCATGTATGCAACTGGCCCTATCTTTTCTAAGATTTCAAAAGGCCCACAATATCTTCATGCCAACTTTGGGAAGCAACCCAATCTTATTGAACTTCTTTTCACTTTCAATTTTAGAAAACCATGTTTGCCCACTTTAAAATCTCTAAAAACTTTGTTCTTGTCTGCATAAATTTTATGCTTGCCTTGGGAAGCCTTTAAATTATGTCTGATCCTTGCCATTTATTCTTTCATATCCTTTAACAATTTTGGGCCAATGACAACTATGTCTGTTGGGTTATCCCAACTCACTGGTGTGTTACACTTCCTACCATCCAATGCTTCAAATGGGCTCATTTTTAATGAGGCTCTATACCTATTATTGTAAGAAAATTCCACTAAGTGGATATAATCTTCCCACTTTGATGGTTGGTCCATCACATAAATTATGAGCATGTCTTAATGATTTTGTGGGTCCTCTCTGTGTGCACATCTGACTCTGACTCTAGATGATATGTTGTATTGAGATTTAAATTTGTCCCAAAGCCTTTGAATAACCCTTTCCAAAAATTTGATGTAAAATTTGGATCTCTATGTGAAACAATAACCTTAGGCACTCCATGTAGTCTGACAACTTCCTTCATGTAAATCTTTGCAATATTTGTTGCCTTGTGCATTGTCTTCACCGGAATAAAATTCACAGCTTTTGTTAATTTATCCACTACCACCGTGATGGAATCATGTTGCTTCACTGTTCTGGGTAGCTTTGTAATGAAATCAATTATAACCACTTCCCATTTCCACTTAGGAATGGGCAATGGTTGTAGCAGCCATGTTGGATGTCTATGCTTTGTTTTCACCTTCTGACACTCTACACACCTGGCTATGTAATTAGCCATTTCTTTCTTCATTCATGGCCAAAAGTATTGGCTTCTTACAATTGCAATTGTTTTATGATATCTTGGGTGTCGAACATATGACACATTGTGCATTTCCCTAAACACTATATTTTTCAACTCTCATGAATTTGGCACATATATTTTCCCTTTGTACATGAGGATTCCATCCTCCTTCAACTTATAATAATAAAATATATGTTGTAAATTGCTTTGTTGTAATGTTTCTTTTATTTTTAAATATTGTTGATCTGAATTGGCATCCTCTAAAATTTTATCTTTTAAATACATGTTGAACGTGCTGATGGCTGAAATATGCATTTCATGAGCTCTTTTGTTGAGTGCATCAACCACTTGGTTTTCTTATCCTTTGTTATGCTTAATTTCAAAGTCACATTCACTCAAAAATTCCAGTCATCTAGCTTGTCTAACATTTAATGTTGGTTGTCCAAACAAATGCTTCAAACCACAACGGTTTGTCCTCAACTCAAATCTTCTCTCCATGAGGTAATGTTTCCACATTTTTAATGCATGAACAATTGCTACTAATACCAAGTCATGTGTAACATAATTTCTCTCATTCTTATTTAATTTTCGAGACTCGTAGCATACCACGTGATCCTTTTGACTGAGGAGTCCATCGAGCCCTTCCCTGCATGCATCAATGCACACCACAAAATCTTCATCTCGATCTACAATCTTAAAGATTGGTGCACTTGTTAAAACATCTTTCAATTGTTGAAAACTTTCTTCACATTTGGAAGTGCATTCAAACTTCATTCTCTTGTTTTGCAAAGTAGTCATTGGGTTTGCAATCTTTGAAAACCCCTTTATGAATCTTTGGTAATAACCTGCAAGACCCATGAAAGATTTGATCTCTGTGATATTTCTTGGCACTTGCCATCCTCTAGTGGCCTCTATCTCTCCGAGATCAATTGTTATCCCATCTGCTAAAATAATATACCCCAAATAGTGAATCTTCTTTTGATAAAAGATGCACTTACTTAGCTTGGCATACAATTTGTGCTCTCTCAAAACTTGCAGCACAATTCTTAAATGTTGCTCATGCTTTTCTTCTATCATTGAATATATGAGAATATCCTCTAAGAAAACAACCACAAAATTATCCAGGTATTCCATGAACATTCCATTCAGTAGGCACATGAAAGAAGTTGGGGCATATGATAGCCTAAATGACACTATTGTGAATTCATAATGCCCATATCTTGTTTTGAATGTTGTCTTGCTGATGTCCTCTTCTTTTATCCTCATTTGATGATAATTGGATCTCATGTCAATCTTGGAAAAGATTCTTGCACCTTTCAGTTGATCAAAAAGATCATCAATCCTTGGCAAAGGATATTTGTTCTTTATTGTGACCTTATTCAGCTGTGTGCCCATTATGTAAGGTGTCTTGGACATTGGGGTAGCCCCTAGCACCAAATCAATAGAGAAATCAATGTCTCTTTTTAGTGGAAATCCAGGGATTTCCCCGAAAACATCTTCAAAATCTTTCAAGACTAGATGGTTTTCAATACTTGCCACTTTATCTATGGTTGCCTCTTGCATATGGGTTGCAAAAATTTGACATCCCTTCTTGAAACTTGTTTCCAACGAAATGGATAATAATTCTCTAATAGTTACAGCTCTCAGAATGCCTTTAATCTTGCCCTGTTGCCTTCCCTCATCAAGACAAGTTATCGTCTTGTTGTAACAGTCAGATGAACCCAATGGTATGATGTTCACATCTACATTTATGTTGATTCCATTTATGTCTATTGGACAATCTTTAACCAATGCATTGATATTTCTCTGAGCTCATGTGGCTAACTGGACTAACCAAGATTTCTTATGCTTACTCCTTTGGAAGTGAAATCTTTCAACAATGTTAGAGTTTATGTAACTATGGCTATCTCCAAAATCAATTAAAATTGATATGGGTTGGTTATCAATCTTACCTTCCACGTCAATCATAAGGGATTGATACTTTGCTTGTTTATTGTCCAAGGCTGCATAAATCCTTGGCATGCTTCCTCCCATGTCTTCAACCTTTTCTGCCTCCTAAATGTTGTGGACAATCCTCATTCTTTCACCTTTGTGAGGGTAGTCCCTATATAAGTGATTTCCCTTGCATCCCCAACATTGTACATGTTGTTGCCTTGATATTTTCCCAAACAAATATGTTGTCTTGTGCTAATTTGGGTTGATTGTCCTTGTTGATTTGCTTGTGATTTGTTCTTGAAAAAGGATGGCTTAAAACCTTTCTGCCTTTACTCCTTTTTACCCTTCATCTTGTCATTCAAATATTTTTAGAAAACTAGCCTTCCTTTTGCTTTGCTCGTAAAGGTGTTTTGCTCTCCTTGTGATCTCTTCCAAAGTCTTGGGGTTATCATATTGTATTTTGTCACTGTACAAAGAGGGTAACCCACTTAGAAACCTCTGCATTTTGACCTTCTCATCCTTTATGAAGTCCACACACTTCAGTAATTCAAATTGATATGGGTTGGTTATCAATCTTACCTTCCACGTCAATCATGGGGGATTGATACTTTGCTTGCTTATTGTCTAAGTCTGCATAAATCCTTGGCATGCTTCCTCCCATGTCTTCAACCTTTTCTGCCTCCTGAATGTTGTGGACAATCCTCATTCTTTCACCTTTGTGAGGGTAGTCCCTATATAAGTGATTTCCCTCTCATCCCCAACATTGTACATGTTGTTGCCTTGATCTTTTCCCAAACAAATATGTTGTCTTGTGCTAATTTGGGTTGATTTTCCTTGTTGATTTGCTTGTGATTTGTTCTTGAAAAAGGATGTCTTAAAACCTTTCTGCCTTTACTCCTTTTTACCCTTCATTTTGTCATTCAAATATTTTTAGAAAACTGGCCTTCCTTTTGCTTTGCTCGTAAAGGTGTTTTTCTCTCCTTGTGATCTCTTCCAAAGTCTTGGGGTTATCATATTGTATTTTGTCATTGTACAAAGGGGGTAACCCACTTAGAAACCTTTGCATTTTGACCTTCTCATCCTTTCTGAAGTCCACACACTTCAGTAATTCAAAGAACCTCTTCTCATACTCATACATTGTCATGCTTCCCATATTGAGTTCAAAGAACTCTTTCATCTTTCTTTCATAGTAATGTTTAGACAAATATTTATCTTGGAAATATCCTTTGAATTGCCTCCATGAGACCTTCCTCTCATTAAGGTGATTTACTTGTTTAAGTTGATCCCACTACATGGTTGTCTTTCCTTGCAAGTGGTAGGTTGCAATTCTTGTTTCTACCCTGGAGGGATAATCCTGCAGTTGGAAATATTTCTTCATTTCCAATAGTCATGCCTCAACCTCTTCTCCCTTCCTATGCTCACCATTGAAAGTTGGTGGCTTGATTTTCCTGAGTTCACCTTGCAAGATGTCTCCCTCGAGCCTTCTCCTATGTCTCCTAACATGAGACACACTTGGGTTACTCTCTGGCCTTAAACTTGCATAATCTCTCCTAGGGGATTTCCCTTGGGAATGATGGCATATGATCATGCTCCTTGACTACTTTCCATTCTCGTGTTCATCCCTTATGCTATGGGATCTGGATGATGTCACTTGTCTAGCACTAGTTGTTTGTTTTGTGCCGTAGTCTTTATTGGTTTGCCTCTACAACATGTTCAAACTCTGAAGTATCTCTTCCCAAGATTTCATAATATTTTCATTATTTTCCTTGTAAATTTTCACTTCTCTCGGTAGGCTTCTCATAGCTACAGTCTCTTGCCTGTATCTTTTTCCATTAGACTTTGTCTTAGCATTTCCCATGTTGACATGTAGCCCTCTGAACTCCTCTTCATGATTGTAGAACCCTTGGGCATCTTCCATGGTTGTGGTTCTCATATAGGAACCAAACTGCCTTCCTATACCTCTAAATTCTACAATAAAATTTGCATGCAAAAATATTTATGTTAGACAAAATAATACATAGACAATTATGGAAAAGAATACATAAGATTTTATTCTTTTTAATGCAACTAATCATCTTGTCTAAGTTGATTGTAACTTATACTGCCCAGATCAATTCTACGGGTTGATAAATGGATTCCCCTCTCTAAGAGCTTTCCAATGACTACTTTCTTTCTCAATTCTGACCTCCGAGCATAAAGTTATATGAATATTGTTAAATTATCCCTTTTGTACATTTTTCATTAGGGTGCAATTAACCGCTGACACCAACTTTTGCCACTTGTATAAGTAAATCTGTAAGGAACCAGAGAAAATGTGTACGAGACAGATAATAATGATGACATGGAATTCATAACAACTCTTAGATTGTTAATTTGATGCTCTAGTTAACAACTGCAACAATCTGGAAATGACAACTTTGTTTTTTTTCGCCCATTTTTTTCCAGACTAGGAATTTTTAGTCAAACTGGCTATCTCTCAATCTATGCACTTCAAGAAAAACTTTACTAAATCAAAGTTGTTTGGCTTGACGAGTATACAAAATGTTGAGTAAATAAATTTTTCCAGAGTTGCCATCCGGGGACCCTTTTCCTCCTCAAAAAATCCCCAAAAGTGGCTTAAAATAATGGATTTTGGCTTATTTCAGCATCCCCATTCCCAACCCCTAAGAATTTATTCAATTCCTTCATGGGTTATTTCCATGTCTGCTTTCTGGACTCTCTCTCAAGAATTTCATCTTAATCTGGATCTCTGCCAATGATCTCGATCTGGATCTTTAAAACCCACTATTTTGCAATTTCTGACAAATCTAAGCAAAAATGGGCAGTGGCCCTCTTTGGCATTTTTCTAGATCTCACTGTGGATAAAACCCAAAGTTTTCATCTCAATCTAACTTATTCTACTTTGGTTATGGCCAAAATAAGAAAATGACTTTGTTTTTAGACTATGACGGTTTTGCCTATGTGGCATCTTTGTTGACGTGGTTGTTGGTGTTGCATTCTGGGTCCACATGGCACCCTAAGGTGATGCCATGTCACCCTGTTGGCCCTATCTCGTCAGCCTTCATCATCTTCCTTCCCTTACCTCTCTCCTCTTTTCCCTTCACATTGACCTTAAACATTAATAAAATATAAATATTTTGCAGGCCCCACCTACCCAACTAACACACCTCTGGTCTTGAATGGGACAAGGGTCCCACCTTGATTAATAAAATCCATGTGACGCCCCTTCGTTGGTCGCAATGATGGGTGGGTCCCATTTCACACCTTTACTTCAGCGCATGAACTTGCTTTCCTCCACAATCCAACAATGGAGATTAGGTGAGATCAATGGTGGAGAGGCCATGTCGCATGCCAAATATGTGTAAGGGTTAACACACCCCCTGGGGTGAGACACTCAAAAACCCTTGTTACATGGCATGATTTGAATGGTGTTGCATTGTAGAAGGTCTTGGGTAAAACCACCTCGCTACCCTTGCGACACTAGTTTGTGGTATTGGTTATACCACTGTCCTCATGTGGCTCCCACGTCACTTACTGGGCCCGCCACGTACACTACAAACCCTATAACCATGGTTGTCCACATCACTGCCACATGACCTCCACGTCATTATTGATGTCATGGTACGTAAAATTACCTAAATTTTTTGAAATTTTGAATTTTTTCCAATTTTTCAAAAAATGCATAATTTTGAAATTTTACGAGGGCCTCCGTGGAACCTGAAATAAAGATTTCTAATGGCCATTTTAGGCCTAGTGCGTATCAACTCAACCTCTACACCTGAACTTCAACTTCTTATGTTGAATCCTCAATGAATTTCATTGTAGAAATTGGGGCTTTTGCCCAATTTCACCTCGGGTTGCTCTGTATTATCCGAAATTAGGCCAAACATGCGCATTTAAAGACTAAAATTGGAGATTTTTAATCCCTAAACTCAAATTCACCAAAAATATAGGTAATCTACTCACAACCTCGTTGCAAACATTGCAAACATTTTATGAGCTTTAACTCTGCAATTTCAACTTATGCATGTTGAGTATGCAAAACCTAAGGAAGTGTACCCTGCAATCTGCAAAACCTAAGGAAGTGTACCCCCTTCACTACTCATAGTCCATCAAGTTGTAACTCCTTCAACTGCTGAAAACTTCTTTCACATTTGGCGCCCCATTTGAACTTTACCCCTTTCCTATGAAGAGAAGTTATCGGGTGCACAATCTTGGAGAATCCTGTAATGAATCTATTATAACAGCCAACCAAACCCATAAAGGATCTAACTTCATAAATATTTTTTATGTGTTGGCCAACTCTTGATTCCTTCCACTTTCTATGGATCCACTGTTATGCCATCCTATGAGACAATGTAGCCCAAGTATTGGATCTGTCTTTGGTAAAAGGAGCACTTACTAAACTTATCATATAATTGGTGCTCTCTTAAAACTTGAACCACCATTCTCAAATGTTGCTCATGCTCCTACTCTGTTTTAGAGTAGATGGGATTGTCATCCAAGAAGACAATGACAAATTTGTCCATGTAATCCTTGAACACTCCATTCATTAAACACATAAATGTTTTTGGTACATTTGTTAACCCAAAAGGCACCAGTACAAATTCATGGTGCCCATATCTTATTTTAAAAGTTGTCTTGCTTGTGTCTTCATCTATGATCCTTACTTGATGGTAACTTGACGTCCGGTCAATCTTGGAAATATCCTTGTCCCTTTCAACTGATCAAAGAGATCATCAATTCTTGGCAAGGGATACTTATTCTTCATTGTAACTTTGTTCAATTGTAAGAAGTCCATGCATAACCTTAGAGTCTCATCCTTTTTCTTCACAAAAAGCATCGGGGCAACCTAAGGAGAAACACTTGTGCATATGTACCCCTTCTTCAACAAATTTTCTAGTTGCATCTGCAACTCTTTTAGTTATGGTGTGCTCATTATGTAGGGAGCTTTGGACACAGAGGCAACCCCATGCACTAAGTCAATAGAGAAATCAATGTCCCTCTCTGATGGTAAACCTGGAAGTTGCCCAAAAACATCTTCATATTCCCTTAGAACGAGATAGTCCTCAAGAATTGGCTCCTTACCCTTGGTTGGCTCTTCCATATGAGTTGCATGCATTTGGCACCCTTTTTTGAAACTTTTCTTCAACTGCAGTGTTGAAATTTCCTTGACAACTATGGGTCTTGGAATACCTTAAACTGTCTTTGTGTTTCCCTCCTCATCGAGACATGTGAGAGATTTATTATATCATTCTAGGACAACATGATGCTTGTCCAACCAATCCATACCAATCAAGGATTCATAGGATCCAAGTGGTATGATGTTCAAATCTGCCTTTGTGTGGACTCCATTCAGGCTCACTAGGCATTCTTTGACAAGCTCACTGATTCTCCTCTTAGTCCCAGTAGATAACTAAGCTAACCATGACTTTTCATGTGTACATTTCTTTAATTTATTTGTTTCAACAAGCTTTGGCTCTACATAACTATGACTAGCTCCATAATCAATCAAAATAGCTATGGGTTGGTTGTCAACCATACCTTTTATCTCAATCATGTGAGACTAGTAGTCTACTTTTATGTTGTCCAAGGTTCGATAAATCATTGACATGCTGCTGCTCACATCTTCCACGGTATTAGCTTCCTCGATGTTGTGCACCGTCCTCGTCTTATCCCCCTTGTGAGGACAATCCTTGTACATATGGTCACTGTCACATCCCCGACACCTCATGGGATTTTTCCTTGGCCTTTTTCCTATTGCATTAGTCACTTTAACTTCATTGTGAGCTAGCTAACTTTGTTGATATGCTTGAGAGCTATTTCTGAAAAAGGGTGGCTTGAAACCCTTCTTCCTTTGATCCATCTTATCTTTCTTTTTGTCATATCAGGCCTTTTGGAAAGTTGGCCTTCCTATGCTTTTCCCATACAAACACTTAGTCCTCCGTGTGGCCTCTTCTAAACTCCTAGGCTCATCATACTGAATTTTTATCCCAGTAGAATGATGGCAACCCACTCAAGAACCTTTTAATATTTACCTTTTCATCCTTGATGAATTCCACATACCTCATAAGCTCCAAGAATCTCCTTTCACAGTCCTCCATGGTCATGCTTCCAAGCTTGAGTTCAAAAAAATCTTGCATCTATATCACTTTGACAAGTACCGTTGCTGGAAATATTTCCTGAACCCTTTCTGAGAAATCCTCTTCTCACCAATGTGCTTAGTCTACTTGAGTTGATCCCACCACATAGAGGCCGTTCCTTGAAGATGATAAGCTACAATTATGGCTTCCACATTTAATGGGTAATCATGCATTTGGAAGTGTTTCCTCATGCCCAACATTTAAGATTCAACCTCTTCTCCCTTCATGTGCTCTCCATCAAAAGTTGGTGTCTTCAGCTTCTTGAGCTCTCCTTGCAAGACATCTGACAGATATTTTCTCTTCTGATGTCTGACAGGGTTGGACACACTTGGACTGCTCACTGACCTTGATCTTACATGATTTATTCTGGTTGAGTTTCCCAGGGAGTGATGATGTTATTGAGGCTATCTGTTAACACCTTGATTGTTTGGACCCAATGGGATCCTCCTTTCTATCATAAGACTTAGATGTTGTTGCTTGCCCTACACTAGTTGCTTGCTTTGTGTTAGACACTTTATTGACTTGCTTCTACAACATGTTCAAACTTTGTAGTAGCTCTTCTTAAGCTCTCATTATCCTTTCATTATCTTCTCGATAGTTCTGCACTTCCTTCTCCAAGATTCTCACAGTTTTCACCAACTCTACTAGCCCCATTTGGCTTCTATGTCCATTTGATTTGTTTTGTGCAACTCCTATGTTGTTATGGAGCCCTATCACCTCCTCTTCATTGGTGAAAGATACATGAGCATATTCCATATCTCTAGTCTCCATACTAAACTTTCCCTACTCTGTCTAAAGCTTACTCTGCAACATGTGTAGCCATAACAATAAATTTTGCTAGATTAGATTAAAAATAATCTAAAAATTTTGCAACATTATGCCCCATTAAGCTCTCAGGCATCTTCTTTCTATTTTCCTCATAATTATGATGCTATGAATGCATAGGATGATTTTGATCCTTCACATCTTTCCAACGGCTATTCTTTTGCTTACTTTTATGGTATGAGCTGAAAGTTATGCCCCTATAAAGTTCTTGGACATTTCCTTGTGATGAAATCATCAGGTCTACGTGGCCCCCAAGTGTACCTGCTTCATACATGTCATTCGAAATCACTAGCCCATTGGCATCCATGTGGACCCATTTGATACTTTTGGTTTGATGTGTCCTGCCCCACACCATCAAATACGAGCCTTTAGCCTCCCAATCCTGCAACACTATCGAAAAAATCCTTCGCGGTGAAACTCCTACAGAGTGAAACTTGCAATGCTTATGGATCTCATTGCATCCCACAACACTCTTGGGATCCCTTCTTGGGGATTCACCCATTGAGATGCCAAAGGTTCCACTTTTCTAATGCTTTCCCTAAGCTCACGGCCTGCTACAGGGGATCCACTTAGTGAACCTATTGCATAGCATGTGCGATAATGAGATATTAAAGTATACCACTATTTTCACTAGATATTGAAAAATGTCTCCCAAATCCTTTTATTGAACCCCCCTTCCCAACACATATTTCTAATAAAACAAACCCCTATTTTTACTAGATATCCATTATTTTTACAAGATGCCCCTTCTTATAACCCCCAATACCTATAAACCCATTGTACCCCACATCCCCCCCCAATACCTACGATATATTGACCCCATTTTTCACAATATTGAAACCCCCTTTGTGAATGAACGTGATAAGATATTGATCAATCAGGTGAAGCCCCCGTGTGGCCTGCGAAGCTACCATGCCCGCGCAATCGGATTTTCCCAACGAGAAACAACTTTATATCCACATCAATTCTCCCGAAGCACATAGACCGCAAAAATATTGGGCTCTTGCTATTGGGAATCTCTCATCAGAATGAATACTCTCCAAGTCATAGGTTCCTTGTGAACATTGCAGTCTGAAATACTGTTGGACCCCCACATTCATGATTTTTCGTTAAGGCGACCATTTTACATGCTCATAATTTATTTCATAGTCTGCAACCTGAAATATAATCGGGCTTGCCACTTCCATGACACTTTTGAATAGGCCTTCCCAATCATCGATCTTTAGTGAACAACCATGATTAAATCTCGACACCTATTAGACACCGAAGATTCGTCCTTGATACTTTTTCGACCTCTACCTTTACTGTCAATGACCACCTGCCACATGCAAATTCTTGATTTGTCTGGCCTTGTTGACGTGGTACCTACAACATTGCAAGTTGAAATGTCATCTAATGTTGCATGTTGACATGACATCCTCTTCTGCATCCGACCCACCTAGGACACAATGCTCATTGAATAGATTGAACAATCCATAATCGTGTCGACCAACAATGCATATCTCTACGTGTTCCCAAGCCGCACAACCTTTAATGACATTCCATGGCTTTGACAAATATGACGGCTGAAATTTGTTTAATCTGATGACCCTTATCCATTTTAGGCTCAAAGGTGCTCAACAGTTACCTCAGTCGGACACCCTCCTTTAGAAATGCAATATCACCACCGGGCTTTCTGAATGAATTCTTCTGAAGCCTCATTTTTGAAGGATCTAACAGCTGGAATCTCTTGGATCTAACAGTCCAGATTCATTTTGGGCTCAAAGATGCCAATCTTTAGTCGATTAGACTTTTGAAACAAGAATCCCGACATGCTTGTGGGCTCGAGCCTATGAGCTCCTCTTGTTGTAATGACAATTTTTCCACACTCTTGAACTCCCGCAACCCGAATTTCATCGAACAACTAGGATCTACTCCTGACACGATGGATAGTTCACATTCTCTCGGGCTTGTGTCATCAAGCTCCTCCCGTCGGAATGACATTTTCCACTCTTATAGATTCTTTTGCAACCCACCGACCACAATCCTTCTAGGTAGTTCACCTCGTGCGAGCAGTCTTTCGAGAGATCCGATGGCAGAGATATCTCAATCTCTCATATCAGTGGTCAAGATATTCACAATTGGAAGCTATATAGCTACTAACTTACCTATCATTCTATCTCCATGACCTATCGTACCGCCACCGTGGAAGTCCACATCGGTATTTCCACTTCACTGACACATGGCCCCACGTCAATATGACATCACTGACCCTCACAGTTTCATATTCAAATCTGGCTTTGGCTCTTTAGACTCCTATGGGACCTACTAACAACTAGATATTTGAACTTTTACAGAGCTTTTCCATGAAGGTGTTGTTGCCACAACAAATCCCCCTTTCATTTTGCTTTAATAAGCGAAAGGAAAGGGGCCC
This sequence comes from Picea engelmannii, assembly GCA_009831015.1. Lineage (NCBI taxonomy): Eukaryota > Viridiplantae > Streptophyta > Pinopsida > Pinales > Pinaceae > Picea > Picea engelmannii. The sequence goes on from ML850278.1 coordinate 49,375, forward strand.
CTCTACTAAAATTTGAACTCTCATGCCTAATCCTCTACTACTATGAACCTAATGATTATTCTTTACCTACCTTGAGAGAGTTGGGGTTTTGGATATTTATTGATGATTGTCTTTGATGGAGGTTTGGTAATTCTTTTGGTCTTATACTTTCAAATGTTCTTCCCGATGCTTTTCTACTTATGATGATTGGTTGAGATTTGTATGATGAAATTGATAAGTTATTTTTGAGACCTTTTGCAGATTCTAAGGTATTTGATGATCCTATATGATTGCAAAGTTTGATGCTCTATTTCATGCCTTGAAAGAGTTTACTTTTGAGGACTTCCTGAATAGATGACTTAAATGAAGAACTGTGCTTTTGCATCCTCTTGCTTGCATGTTTTGCCTAATGTCATCATTTATGCTCAAGCTCTTATATGTTAATTATCTTCTTCAATTTAAACTCATAACTATAATCACAAGATCACTAATTCTTTCTACGAGTGTGAAATCATATACATGCAACTTTCATGACATTTATTTACAACAACAAGTTGTTTATGTAAGGATAATATTGTGGAGATTTGTATGATGAAATTGATAAGTTATCTTTGAGACCTTCTGTAGATTCTAAGGTATTTGATGATCCTATATGACTACAAAATTTGATGCTCTATTTCATGCCTTGAAAGAGTTTTCTTTTCAGGAATTCCTGAATAGATGACTGAAATGAAGAATTGACATGTGCATTTTACATCCTCTTGCTCGCATGTTTTACCTATCATCATTTATGCTCAACCTCTCATATGTTAATCATCTTCTTCGGTTTAAACTCATAATTGTAATCACAAGATCACTAATTCTTTATATGAGTGTGAAATCATATGCATGCATCTTTCATGACATTTATTTACAACAACAAGTTGTTTATGAAAGGACAAGCTCATGGATGATTATATTTGAGAAACTTCTTCTTCCATTCTTCTTCATTTTTCAGACAAACCCAACACTTACTCATAAGTTTGTTAAAGGCAAAGGCAAAGAATGTAATGTTTATGATATACTAGAAAGTATATTCTTCCTCACATAACTGACCTTATTCTTTCTATGGTTGTAGGAGCAGGGTTGCAGAGTCACTGCCTTTTTTACATGACCGATTTAGTCTTGAAATGCATGGGGGGATCCCTCGGTCTTCTTCCTATGGACTAAACTTCTCTCTGTTCATATATTATCTATCTTTTGAAGTCAACATTCAACATCTAGAATTAAGTCTTATCTTTCTCGAACCCTAACTGGATTTTATTTTCTCACCTTTGCATTATCTTCTATATTCGCTTCCTCTCCAAGGCCTAAATATTATTGTATTATATTATGTGACTAGAACCTTGATCCTTACTGCGCTCCCCTCGTCTTTTTTGTCTCATTGGGATGGCCAAGTGAAGTCTCTTGTGATATATTTGAGGTCCAAAAGGCGTGAGCTTCTTTGAAACGATCTCTATCGGGTTCTCCTTTCGGTCTCCCCTCTCTTTGAAGGCTTATCAAGCTTATTGGATGTGGAACCTTGTTATATTGTCACCCAAGTCTTGCTTGCCACTTGTCACCTCTATATTCATGCATTGAGATCTGACGTGAGAGGTCATTCCATGATTCTATCATATTCCCTATCCTTGCAAGCTTATCAGGTTTTCCCTCCACGATTTTCCCCTTGATTGAATTGACATGTCCCATGTGCCCGACTGGGATCAAACTCCTTTGTATTGTATGGGTTACTCTTTGTGACGTTAACATGTCATGTGACGTGTCGTCCCTTTCTCATCTGGTCATTTTCCATTTGTCACTGCCAGATCCAAGCAATCTTGATCTCAATTTGATGTGTCTGACTCACTCAGCATCCTGGTTATTCAAAATCTGCATGATTATTCATTGTTTCTATCTTTGGTCCGTAGGTGCGAAACCCCGATAGGTGTGGAACCCTAAGTAGTGACAAAACCTTGACCCGTGTGGAACCATGTCTAATTTTCCCTATTTGTGTATATATTATTTGTTTTATTTTTATTGTTAATTTTGATTATTTTATTTTTTGTTCCTTTTATTTATTTTCATTTTTAATTTGCCCATGGTTTTCCCAAATTTACCCCTGGTTTTGATTGCCCATGGTTTTCCCAAACCTACCCCTAGTTTTTGAATTACATGGGAAAATCAATTTTACCTTGAAAATCATTTTACATGGGTAAGTTTCTATTTCATGGGGAAATTATTTTACTTGGGGAAATTACTACTTACGTTGTGCATTTTTCACTAAATCCCTAAAGTATATTTCATATGTATTTCTTATTATTTTTTCCCATGCACCGTTGAAATCACATACACTTTGACTTTTATAATTTTTATGTATATGCATATATATATGTATATATTTGTTTTATTTATTTATTTATTTTCCTATTTTGTTTTAATTTTTTGATGGTTTTTTCCAAAGTCCCAAGGTAATGTATTTCACTATTTTAAGTAGGTTGGGAAAAGCTCGACCCAAACCACAATATGGCGACAACTAAGAGAACACCTACCCACTGTCACCTTAGTTAGGTATTCTTGTCACTTTAGAGATGAAGTAATCACCTCAAGGGGGGAATCCTGGGTGACCCTAGGGGAAATGAGCTGGAAGATGAAGATATGATGAAGAGTGCCCCTATAGGTCAATGATGGAAGGTAAAAAGGGTTTGAAAAGAGTCTCATAGATGGTGGAAGTTGTACCACAGTATAGAAGACCTACCAAGAAGTGATTGTACCTGCACGAAACACAAGGAAATCAAAGATACACACCCAATAATGTGTTGGACAAGCAGGTTAAGCTTGTTGTACTTAATTGCAGCAATAAACAATGATATATATCAGCAAAAAAGGATAATAAGAGCTGCAAATAAAGTTGTTAAAAGTCTAGTTAAGGATGCAAGAGACAAGCTAGCGATGACTAGTTTAACTCAAGTATTGATGCATGAAACTTTAGCAACAAGATAAGGTTGTAATAAACAAGTACTGCAGAGATAATTATCAGCCTTATGGCTGTATCACACAAGTTGTTACAACAAGGAAATCAACCACCAAAACTTGCCAAAAATCCACCTAAAATGTGTCGTCAGATTGATAGATTATAGGGGAAAACTTCTAGCAAAATCTAACGGTTGGTTTGTGAGTTATTAAAAAATTTGTTTTAGGGTTTCTAAAGCCCTAATGACTGTATATTAAATTTTATAACAACAGCAAGAAGCACTTAGAAAAATGAGACGCACTAGTGTCTCAACCAAGCATATAGAGCATATAATTGATTCCAATTTAGACAATCTCAAAATCACGAGTTTTCACGTTAACCAATGCAATATTTTATTTCTCCAATGCAATTAGATTAATGCCTTTAGTTATTGGGTGGTGGAGTCAAAATAAAAAGAGAGCTAGCAATGCTCTCCCCCTAGGGGTGTAAGCCCTTTTACTCCCCAAAGAAAGCAAGGCTAACTAGGAAGTACTAGGAAGGTGCAAACCTTTTTACTTCTCCAAGTAAAACCTTATGCAACAAATTATTCCAAGACAAAAATGATGGATATGGTGGGGTTGTAAGCCCTTATACTCCCAAGGAAGTCTAGCAAATCACACTTGTAACCATGCAATGAAGGAAAAATAAGATAGATTCCTTACCTACTCCAAACAACAACAAGATAAACCTTCTTTTACCAAGATTAATCCACCACAAATGCAAGAGAATATCTTTGAGAGAGGTAGCAAACTACTTCTTCCACCAATAGCACAAAGAAACCATAACAAGAGCACAAGAGAGAGAGATTTCCCAAAGAGGGGGCAAATTTCGGCTATGATTCTTCTCACAATGGGAGAGTTATATAAAAAATGAAATAGAGTTGATCTCTATTTATACAAATCTTCTAAGCATAGTTTGTCCACAAAACTTAGGGTAAAATACAAGAAAAAGGATCAACAACCCTTATCTTGCCCCTTTACAAAAATATTGTTATTTAATTCATACTTTGCACATAAGAGAAACGCTAAAAACATGACATCACCCCCTTCTTAGGAAACGTTTGGCACTTTTGGTCAAGTCATTGAGTTGGAGATGGGAACGCTAGGCTCCAAAGGCCAATGGTCTTCAATCAATGCCTTTCTTCCATGATCCAAGGGTTCTTTCCTCCAAAATGTTCCAAGTGTCCTCAATCACCACCAAACCCTAGCCCTAATGTGACGTCAAGCCCTCAAATGTGATGTTTGGCCTCCTTGGACAAGTCGTTTGGGTGGTAGGGGCTAGGTGAGGTCCTTTGTGATGTCTTCTAGGCCTCCAAAGGCATGTCTTCATCATCCGACATGTTGACCCTTGGCATCCAACTTGTGGGCTTCAAGCCCCATTGAATCTCAAACTAGGATTACCCTTCCAAAACTGTCCACCAACTAGGTCCTACAAAGACAAATGGATATGGCCCCCAAGGATTTCAAGTCAAATGCATCATGATGAGTAAATAAAATTAATAAAAGAGCCATCTAAGCATGTACATCCAAACTACCTCATCAAATTAAACCAATGCTCAAAGTCCCCATGCAATTTTCTAAGTTTAGGTATGGGAGGGTTGAAAAAATGATCTATTGGGTGAATCGTACCTCTAGTTTAGGGGTGTTTCCCGATGGTACCTCCTTCTAATTCATGTGGATGAGGTGTCATGGATGGGGGAAGACTTTTGGACATGGGGTTTTCATGACATACACAGGGTTGTAGTGTCTCGTTTATGGGTGCCTTTGTATAGGGTGTGTTCCACCTTTGTTTTCGATGCAACCTTTTTCTAAGCCCATTTATTGCCTTTTATTCTTTTAGGATGTTTCTAGGTTGAAGCCAAGGTGGGGATTTTACCTAAGCATGAAAAATTCTGCCCACCTTGACTCTACCTTGGCTACATCATGCTTCCCCAAGTTGAAAACATGTGTGGGGCTTCTACCTAAGCATTAAAAACAATGCTCACAGATGCTCCACCTTGGTTGGCATTTTGTTATTAGTTATTTTACACAAGTCCCATTAATTTCTTATGAGAGACATTTCATTGTCCTCAAGATCCCTAGGTGAGCATCTTAAAGGTTAATGATTGGATTTTATCTTTTTCCAGCTACCAACCTCTGGGCCTTCTGCACCTTCTTCCCATGAAATCAGGGACAACCCCTTCTTGGGTAAGTATACCCGAAAATCCCAAAAGGTAAGGAGATGAGGGGATGAAGTGTGGAAAGTGACAAGTATGGTCGGGAATGACACGATGACTTATCAAGAGAACCTCCTAGTAGGAATCCCATCCCTAAGGATGACCCATTTGCTAGGGTGCAATGTCAACCAACAAAGTGAAACAGGGCAAAGAGAATAATGCACAAGCAAACATTACATAATCAAAAGTAGTAATAGATGCAACAAACTCAAATGCCTCAAATATTGAAATGTCACTCACCATAATACCTCACTTGTACCTCATGGAGCAAGACCCAATGTCTTGTCGAGGCCAATTGATGTGGTGGATAGCGTCGTGATGAACCTGGAGCTGTAGTGGTGAGGTGGGTCTCTGTCTCTGCAAGTGGACACTACTGGTCAAATTGTCTCTCATTACTCCATGTCTGCAACATGAGGGCCTCGATACATCATCTCCTTAGTTATCTCTAGGAGTTGGGGATAACATCTAGCTCCTACTTGGGGACATGTACTCGCCATAGAGTGCATGATAACTGCAACATCTTCTGGTGGACCTATGCCTACATTGAAACATAACTCTATAAAATATGGGGTGGTTCTATCACCCTTCGTCCATATACATCAAAACCAAAAATGAAAACTAATCTAGAAAATAAAATTTTAGCATTTTTATTTTTATTTTTTTAAACTAAACATGAAATCAATATGCAAGTAGAGTAAAATAAAAAATGTAATGCAACTAAGATACTATGAGCAATCAAGATGCAAATGCAAGGAAAGAAATATGACCTACCTACTTACCCGGGTCCTTAGGGCGGTGAAGATCAATTGATAGGTGATGTCACGTGAAGTCATACAACGAATGCAACTAGTTGATCATCTCATCAAAGTATCTCCCCCTGTGCTTAGTTATTTAAAATAACAAAGATAAGTCAAGCACGTAATGGTCATGAGAATAAATAGATATATAATCAATCATGAAATGAAACTCATGGAGATGGGTGGGAGGGAGGAAATATTACTCGAAAGAATATATGAAATTTTGATCATCCAAGGAATCATGCCTAAAGTGATAGCCACAAGTTCGATCAATCCATCTCTAAAGAGGACTATTGTATATAGACAACGATTCATCTTCATTTGTGCACAAAGATCCACTACTTGTTGAAGTCTGAGAGGAGATGAGAGACCATAAGAAGACAACATGGCTTCCCAGAGAAGAAGATAAGAGGTAAGGGATAACGTCATGTCCATAGAAAGAAAAAGGTTGCCTCTTCATCTGTGAGTCCTTGTAAAATTCCCAAAGATGAAAATGCTTTTTCTTTGCAGAGTGAGATTTGGATTCTTCTGAGATGGCCACGTCCTGGTGTTCATTTAAAATTGAGGATGAAGGTGGCTAAAAGTTCTTATAGAACAAGTTTGCATCCCCACAAGGATCTGCATCACAACTCCCAATGAATGACCGAAAATCATCCTGAAAATGCTGCGAAAGGTCATCCTCGGATGGACGAAACAAATTTGTAACCATGTCTCATCATGCCACCAAACATCTGAATCATATATGCATGAATAACAATCTTCTGAAGATGACAACTAAACCCCTTTTGCTTGAGAGCTACCATCAATGTAGTGAATGGGGTCACTATAAAAAATGAAATGACCAAAACCCCATGTGTGTCTCCCAGTCTGTATGAAAGTATCTATATACTCATCAACCATATTCATAAGACCATCGGTGTGAATAAAAATGATGATCTCTTTGTCTTTGTGTGCGGGAAGGATAGAGGCTAGGGCGACTTCAATTGGATCTTCAATTGCTTCTTCAACTTCATGTGCAGGAGGAAAGCAAGGCTGGACAACCTCACCTTCATCAAGCAAGAGCAAAGACAACGATGTCTCGACCTGTTGCGATTTTTCAGAACTCTTCTTTCTCTTCATGGATATGCCCCTCCATCACCTCTTCATCTCAAGGGGCTTGATCCCTAATACATAGTGCTTTATTTGCCTTCTTTCAAAATGATCTGTTGTATCCAAGGGCTCCTCTAATACTTCTTCACTTCCAAATTCATGGAATGAAGTATCATCGAGATCTTCAAAAGGGTCACAACTCATCATGTTCTCTTCTTAATGTGCTGGAGAAATAGAGGCTTGGATGTCTTCATCAAGTGGAAGGGCAGATATAAGCACTTCATCTTCATCAAATGTCTCATCCGAATCTTCAACATGGGAAACTTCATCAAGATCTTCTTGGTGACTTTATTCATATATCTGTCCTTCAAGCACTTCTTCATCTATTGTCTCGTCATCCATAAAAAAACCTTCTATGCAAAGAGCGTGTTTGAGCTCTTGGAAAGTATCTTGCAAATTCTGAGTAGCTGGCGATAATGCCTAAGAAATTATTCAATGAGATTTGTAGAAGATGGGATACTCTTCGGATTACATGAGTGTGCAAGCTAATTTCTTTGACTTGATTCCATTGAAGATACAAAAATTTTCATCGACACATATTTTTGCAATACATTTAAGCTTGAAGCATACTTCATATAATTGACGACATGAGTGACTACTAGATATGGATCGCTATTAAATTTAGGGCAACTTTCCCTCCACTCTATAGGGCAATGATTTGGATATCCGAGGATATTCTGAACATCAATAGAAGGGTACACCTTATGGAATGCCCATCGTAAGTCTTGTGAGGACACACTTCCATTACTTAGGGTAATACCTCAATGGAGTCGCCAGATGAAATTTATGAAAATCTCCTCAAGGGTGGAAGGGGAATGATGCAGGAGCATCGTTGGCAAGCACGCGTAGCAGGACCTGTCAGCATCTAGGAATCTGTACAGAATCTCAACGTTGGCAGTTATGGTAGATATTTTGAAGCATGCCTTAACTCAACGCCAAAAAAAGCTTTTGAGGCACGCCTAAACGATCGCGAGCGAAGTGGGAGTTTCCACTTCTGCTTTGGACTGTGACTGCACTAGGATAGCCATCGGGATAGGTTTTGATGTAGACAAGTAGTCAGGGGAAACCCTAAGAGCCCTCTGAGAAAAATAGAGGTTTTGTACACCCAAATGAGGAGAGCTGCAAGTAGTAGGATATTTCTGAATTTTAGTTGTTTTTTTATTACAGTTGTAACCATTTTTTACTTTTGAATGAAGATAATAGAGGAAAATTGATCCAATGCATGGTGTGGACATTGTTTGGAATTCTCTGTTATTGTGTTTCATGAATGAACGAATGAATTTCATTATGAGTAGATGGAACTGTGAATGTTAGGACAAGTTTCAATTGTTTCTCTTCTGTCGAGTGGTGCAAGTTGTGCACACAGAATGCAAGAAGTGCGTTGATGGGATCTGTTTTGGTTTCGAAGCTCAGAAGAGATAGCACAAAACTTTCCCTTTGCCCAGAGTGCAAAGTGACTGCTGCAAGGTGTGCATAGTTGTCCGTAGGAGCTCGAACTTGCGTAAGAATCTGGTGCAAAGTGTGCACAGAACAAAAAGAAGAACGCCATGAGGGCGAGAGGAATTTCTCTTCAATAAATCCTTTGGATCTAAGTTATTGAAATCCATGAAATGCAAGGAGTGTGCAGGAAGTCGAAGTCTTCATGAGACCAAGCTCCGGAGGGAGAACATTTTTCAAAAGTCTAGTCGAAGTTCGAGAGACGGACTCACAGAAAGTTCAAAGGTAGAGACCTTTGAAGACTTAGAAACTTTATGAGTCAGACGAATCAAAACCTCAGGAGGGGGAGTGGAAACAATCGTTAGATCGGTTGTGGAAGGAATCTAGACCGTTAGATTAACGTCCAGTGAGTAGAGGAAGTGCGGGGAGAAGATCAAATCTGGACCGTTAGATCTGAGCGTGTGGACCAATAGTCATTGGATCCAGAGATAAGTGCACGGGCCTTAACCCTTGGGAATTGCACAGGACAAGCAAGCTCGTGAAACCCAAGTTCACGAAATGATCACAGTCGTTGATCGAAGGAAGGTGTGGGCCATAGATTTGGTCCGAAGAAATTCCCGAGTTCGCAAAAGAGAAAGCAGGATTGTCGGATCACATGGATTTTGGACTGTTGGTCTAATTTGGGTGGAGCCCAGATTTCAGGTTTTGGAAATGAGGAGGACAAGTGAACAAAACCTTCCGGGAACACGAAACGCGCGAGAGATTGGCTCCGGGTCATAGTGAGGGGTCACATCGTCGAAGGTTAAGGTAGGAGCTAGCATGCGCTAGGCCCCACTTCAAGATTTCGGGAGTCGGAGAGTCGGGGTTGGTGCATGTGCAAACACCCGACACGCGAAGTCGCGAAGCACCTGTTGGTCAGGCGAGTGGTCACAGTCATGGTCATGGAAAGGAAGGCACTTAGCCCGGGAAGAGCTAGAGCCCAATTCACTGGGAAGTTGAACAATGCTTAGGAGAGAACCCGTGGGTCTCGTACGACCTACACATTTGGAGAAAGGACCTGTGTAAGTGGGTTTGGGGTTTAACAGAGACCCAAAGAGTCGATCTGACTCAGTTCCTTGATTGATCCTAGACCGGGAGGTCACGCAGCCCTTAGGAGAGAACGAGGGTTTGCATCAGGTAACATCCTTCAAGTGGAGTCACCAAGCAAGCTAGGGGTAAAGGATTTGGGATAGCTTAAAAAAGTGCCTTTAGGGTTCGGAAGAGGATTCAAAATCCTCCTCGTTAACAACGCCAAAATGTTATCGCACAAGTTGTAGGTTGGGCAAAGCCCGACCGAAACCACAATATGGTGAAAACTAAGAGAACACCTACCCACTGTCACCTTAGATAACTATTCCCGTCACTTTAGGGATAAAGTAATCACCTCAAGGGGGGAATCCCGGGTGACCCTAGGGGAAATGAGATAGAAGATGAAGAGATGATGAAGACTCCCACTATAGGTCAATGACGGATGGTAAAAATGACTTGAAAAGAGTCTTGTAGATGGTGGAAGATTTACCATAATATAAAACACATGCCAATAAGTGATTGTACTTGCTTGAGACACAAGTAAAACAAAGATACAAGCCCAATAATGTGTTGGAAAAGCAAGTTAAGCTTGTTGTCCTTGATTTCATCAATAAACAATGATATATATAAGAAACAAAGGATAATAAGAGCTACAAATAAAGTTGTTAAAAGTCTAGTTAAGGATGCAAGACACAAACTAGCGATGACTAGTTTAACTCAAGTATTGATTCATGAAACTTTAGCAACAAGATAAGGCTGTCATAAAAAAGTATTGCAGAGATAATTATCAGCCTTATGGCTATAGCACGCAATTTTTTACAGCAAGGATATCAACCACAAAGCTTGCCAAAAATCCACCTAAAAGGTGCGCTGAGTTTGATAGATTATAGGGGAAAACTTCTAGCAATTTTTTACGGTTGGTTTGCGAGTTATTAAAAGATTTGTTTTAGGGTTTATGCAACCCCAATGGTTGTATATTAAATGTTATAAAAGAAGCAAGAAACACTTATCAAAATGAGTCTCAACCAAGCATATAGAGCATAGAATTGATTCCAATTTAGATAATATGAAAATCCCTAGTTTTCACGTTAACCAATGCAAGATTTTATTTCTCCAATGCTATTATATTAGTGCCTTTAGCTATTGGGTTATGGAGTCAAAATAAAAAAAGGAGCTAGCAGTTCTCTCCCATGGGGGTGTAATCCCTTTTACTTCCCAAAGCAAGCAAGGCTAGCTAGGAAGTACTAGGAGAGTGTAAACCCTTTTACTTCTCCTAGTAAAACCTTATGCAAAAAATTATTCCAAGACAAAAATGATGGATACATTGGGGTTGTAAGCCCTTATACTCCCCAAGAAGTCTACCAAATCACACTTGTAACTAGGAAATGAAGCAAAAATAAGATAAATTCCTTACCTAGTCCAAGAAACAATAAGATAAACCTTCTTTTACCAAGCAGCACAAATGCAAGAAAAAATCTCCAAGAGAAGTAGCACACTACTTCTTCCACCACTAGGACAAAGAAACCACAACAAGAGCACAAGAAAGAGAGATTTCCCAAAGAAGGCGCAAATTTCAGCTAGGAGGCTTCTCACAAAGGGAGAGTTATATAAAAAATGAAATAAAGATGATCTCTATTTATACAAATCTTGTAAACATAGTTTGTCCACATAACTTAGGGTAAAACAAAAGAAAAGGGGTAAACAACCCTTATCTTGCCCCTTTACAAAAATATTATTATTTAATTCATACTTTGCACATAAGAGAAACCCTAAAAACATGATGTCACCCTTTTCTTGGGCAACGTTTGGCAGTTTTAGTCAAGTCGTTGAGTCGAAGAAGGGAACGCTAGGCCTCCAAAGGCCGATGGTCTTCAATCAATGCCTTTCTTCCATGATCCAAGGGTTCTTTCCTCCAAAACATGCCAAGTTTCCTCAATCACCACTGAACCCTAGCCCTAATGTGTTGTAAAGCCCTCAAAGGTGACGTTTGGGCTACTTAGGCAAGTCGTTTGGGTGGTAGGTGCTTGGTGAGGTCCTCCACGATGTATTTTAGGCCTCCAAAGGTATGTCATCATCATCCAACATGTGGGCCCTTAGCATCCAACCTGTGGGCTTCAATCCCCATGGAACCCCAAGCTAGGCTTGTCCTTCCAAAATTGTTGACCAACAAGTTCTTGCAAAGACAAATGGATACGCTCTCCAAGGATCTCAAGTCAAATGCATCATGATGAGTAAATCAAATCAATAAAAGATCCATCTAAGCATTTACATCCAAACCACCTTATAAAAATAAACCAATGCTCAAAGGCCCTATGCAATTTGCTAAGTTTAGGTATGGGAGGGTTGACAAGACGACCTATTGGGTGAATCGTACCTCAAGTTTAGGGGTGTTTCCTGAGGGGACCTCCTTCTAAGTCATTTGGATGAGGTGTCAAGGATGGGGGGAAGATTTTTGGGCATGGGGTTTTCATGACATACAACAGGCTGTAGTGTCTCATTTATGGGTGCCTTTGTAGAGGGTGTGTTGCACCTTCATTTTCAATGCAACCTTTTTCCAAGCCCATTTATTGCCTTTTATTCTTTTAGGATGTTTCCAGGTTGAAGCCAAGGTGGGGCTTCTACCTAAGCATGAAAAATTGTGCCCACTTTGACTCTACATTGGTTACATCGTGCTTCCCCAAGTTGAAAACATCTGTGGGGATTCTACCTAATCATTAAAAACAGTGCCCACACATGCTCCACCTTGGTTGGCATTTTGTTATTAGTCATTTTTCACGGGTCCCATTAGTTTCTTGTGAGAGACATGTTATTGTCCTCGGGATACTTGGGTGAGCATATAGATGGTTAATGATTGGATTTTATCTTTTTCCAGCTACCAGTCTCTAGGCCTTCAGACCCTTCTTCTTATGAAATGAGGGACAACCCCTTCTTGGGTCAGTATACCTGAAAATCCCAAGAGGTAAGGAGATGAGGGGATGAAGTGTGGAAAGTAACAAGTATGGTTGGGAATGGCACGATGAATTATCAAGAGAACCTCTCAATAGCAATCCTATCCCTAAGGGTGACCCACTTGCTAGGGGACAATGTCAACCACCAAAGTGAAAAAGGGAAAAGAGCATAATGTCCAAGCAAATGTTACATAATCAAAAGTAGTAATAGATGCAATAAACTCAAATGCCTCAAATATTGAAATGACACTCACCATAATACTTGAATTGTACCTCATGGAGAAAGACCCAATGTCTTCCAGAGGCCAATTGATGTGGTGGATACTATTGTGATGAACATGGAGTTGTGGTGGTGAGGTGGGTCTCTGTCTGTGCAAGTGGACAGTGTTGGTCAAACTGTCTCTCGATACTCCATGTCTTCAACTTGAGGGCCTCAAGACATCACCTTCTTAGTTAACCCTAGGAGTTGGGGATAACAATTTTAATTTTATTTTTTAATTTTTTATGGTTTTTTCCAACGTCCCAAGGTAATGCATTTCACTATTTTAAGTAGGGATATTTCATTTTCGATTTATTTTTTGTTTATTTATTTTATTATTTTTAATTTTTGTTCAAAATTTGATTTTGTTTATTTATTCATTTTATTATTTTATTATATATTTTGGGATCTAAGCCCAAGTACATGTACCTGTAACTCTCCCTTTCCAAGTCTCACCAACCACTAACTCCCACTCTTTTCAATCTGCCACACTATGCAAGCTTAGACTTACCTTTGCGGATGCGGGCTCATGAAACATTAAAAATGCAACTTAAGATATACCATCTCTCATCAACCTGCCACACTATGTGGGCTCATACTTACCTTTGTAGATGCAAGATCGCTAAACATTAAGAATGAAAATTAAGATATACCATAGAATTAACTTGCATACCTGTGTGTGCTCTCACTCACCCACAAACCCTTAAGACATGTTACTAGGTTTCATGCAGAGGTTTTTACCACATGCTTTGAGGGATTCCTCATATGGGGATTCACCGTAAGGTATACCATGTGATACACCCACGGCCTGCAACCCGCATCACCTTTGGGCGTAGAGCTTTGGACTTAGGGTTGATTATAAGACAAGTTTTACCGCATGCTTTGCAGAGTTTCTGGTGTGGGAGTTTGACTTTGTGTGCACATAGTTAATCTTTGTTTGTTTATTATTTTATTCACCTATGGTTACTAGCCTAAATTTCTACGCAGGTCCTATTACTCCTTTAGTTTCACACACAAACCAAGTTAGGGGTGGAAAACAATATGTACCATGAAGTTTCAATATACCTGGTGAATGTGGGATACTTGTTTCAGAGTTAAACATCAATGGTCCATATCTCCTCATGAGAAAATCAATGGTTCTTGAGCGTCGACTTCAGGCAACCATATCTTGAGCTCTAAGAATCCAAATCAAGCCTAAGATAGCCCATTGGAAATATCTCGAGTAGGAGAACAAGATGGAAGAGTTATTCAGGCGAGATTGGCAATAGAAAATCTCAAAAAATTGAATAACAGAGGGGCACGAATTTGAAGGGGAATAAACTGTGCAATGTTCAGGCATCCACAACTTGAGTTCTAGGAAACAAAATCAGGACTGCAAGAGCAAATTAGAATCTTGAATCAAGAAGAAGAAGATGGAAAATTATGATTCACTAGATTGACACCAAAAACACCCAGGAAAATTTGAGGAACAAAAGAGGGCACAACCGAGCATAGTCAATGATATTCTTATTAAACATCACTCGTGAACAACCTTAGAGTGAGATTGACTACTTAGGAGTCTCTTTAAATTCTATT
>ML850278.1:63929-78695 GCA_009831015.1 Picea engelmannii
ACAACAAATTAATATTTAATTGTATAAATGTGATTTAGGTTGGTGAGTTGATATGTTTGGGGTGAAGAGCCCATATTGATTAATGTGGTTGGGGGTCGAATTGTATATTATGTACCTCGAAATAATTAATAAAAATACTAATCATTGGTTGTGATATAAGAGGGATGATAACGATGGGGGGCTATGATTCCACATGAGAGGGGAATAAAGGGGGATCCAAAGGGAAACCCATGTTGTTTTCCTAAGTTAATTTTTCATTACCATATAATCCTCCTTTTGACTTGTTATACACTCAATCTTTGAATCCATGTAAGAGGGTGGATGTTAGAAGTCACATCCCTTAGTTATGGGAAGCATGGGTATGAAGTACAATCATCTTTGCAAAGAGTGTGAATCAAGAAAGCATGGGGGAAGAAGAAAATTTGTGTAGGAAAAGAAGAAAGTTTTTGCATGTTGATTTTTGACAGTAAGAGAGGAGATGGGTGCTAGGAAGAGCACTAGCCATGCTATGTTTGAAGGAATCCATTGTCTGGCTATGTTTATGTTGAGAAAGAGGCCTATGTGCCTGTAAAAATGGGTTATGTGCCTTTGGAACATCTTTATTGTTGAGGAAATGGCTCAATATTATTGTGAAGGATGTTGTGAGAACTCCCAGAGTAGCTGAGAATTCCTGGAGTCCTCACTTGTGAGATTCTTGGCCAACCAAGTGCATTAGAGCCCTAAAGGGAAGTGGAAAAGCTTGAGGTGTAGATTTTAACCTTGTAAAAATTATTACAAATAGATTCCTAATAAATAAAAAAAGATACAATGAAAACACACACACATTACACAAAGATTTTACCCTAGAAACCTAAACCAGGCAAACCAACAATCGGTTTAGAGTCGCACCTCAAATATTTTATTCATCATACGTCTTCATTGTTTACAATACAAATATGTGTGTGTGTGTGTGTGTGGCATACAAAACCCATAACTCATTGACATGGATTAGTCAACAACCCTAATTCCTTAACCAGAATTAGAAAACCATGTGTCAAAAAACCACTAAAAATGGGTGCAAAAAACGCCTAAAAAAATGTTTACGGGGGGCATTGCCCCTGAACCTCGTGCACCCGACACAACACGAACGCTGGCTCTATCCATGCAAGGAATGTAACACATAACCAACATGATGTATTGCAATTAAAAGAAGGGGGGTCACATTCCTTGGGTTGTGCGAGTTGTGGGGAAGAGAGTTGTTGGATTGGAACTGTTGTTGGAGTAGAACCTAGGTTTTGGGCTACTGAATGTGGAGAGTGGACAGCCAAGAGAGTTAGATATCCTTATGGACTTATGGCCTTAACTCAGGGGTGGCATGTTTTTGAGAGAAAATGAACAGCAACGTCTATGGCTGGGAGGACCGTCCTTCGTATACAGCCAATTGGTTATTTTATAAACATATGAGTTCTTTGTTATGTTTATTATGATTATTCTTCTATGTACATGAATATTTGAATGTTGTGTGTTTTCTTGGTTTATTGCATTCATGGGTTTTTATTATGTTTAATAGTTGCATGAGTTATTTGGCATGTTGTGTGCATGTAAATTTTTAAATGGCATCAAAATATATTGAGTCCATTTTCAAGTAATGTGGCTTGGATTGGAGGCTAGGTACATTACACTAAAGGAGGAGATTAGAGCACAGGTCCTTATGGCCTTCCCAACTACTTGGTTGGAAGGCCTCTCAGGGAGCTATAGAAGCACAGGTGGTGGTAACTACACAACCCAAATGATCCACTTTTGTTCCTTGCCCACATCCCCTATTTATACCTACACCCACTCCCTCAACTTCCCAACCTGGAAAAAGCAATTGAATGTCAACATATTAGACTTTGCTATCATTATTATGAACAATGGGTCAAAGGGAATATATGCAACGAAGATAAATTATTGATCATGGATATGTCCCATCTCGGAACAGCCTAGGAAATTTCAAAGGAATCTGTGTTAGATCTAGATCTATCAAAGATTACACTTCCTCCTCCTAAATAATTCATTGCAAAGCCTCGTTGTGAGGAACCCTTGATTTCCCTCCATGCTTTATTATAAATTTCATCTCCCTGGGCCTTGAAATTGGTCGAGTATATCAAAAACATAAAGGTCATTATCTTAGTCAATAGTGGTAGCACCCACAATTTTATTCATCATCGAGTGGTAGAAGAAACCCATTATTATGTCCATGTGATGCACAATTTTCAACTTGCGGTAGCTAATGGAGATACAATGAAATGTGATGCAAAGTGTGAGAATGTGAAACTCTAGAAGAAAGGCCACTCCAATATCATTGCCCAATTCAATGGCATCCAAGTTATGGACAAATCCCCATGGAAATGCATTATGATTTACAATTGGTTTTGAAAAAGCATCAGTAGGTATTTGAAACACCCCATGGATTGACTCCTTTGCATGTTGAGCATGATCATGGTATCCCCTTGATCCTAGGTACTTAATCACCCAATGTGCATCCATATTGTGATTCTTTTGCACAAAATAATGAAATTGAAAAGATCATTCAAGAACTAACACAATACATCTTGGTACTAGCCCTTACTCCTCACTAGTTGTCATGGTATTGAAAAAAGAAGGAAATTATCGCATGTGCCCCAAAAAAATTATTTTTTTTTAAATTGATAGTTGAAGATATATTTCCCATCCCAGTTGTCAATGACCTTTTCAATTATCTCTATGGTGCCTAGTTCTTCACTAAACTAAACATTTTCTCTAGGTATCACCAAATTGAGATGAAGGAGGTCGACATTACTATGATGACCTTCCACACACATGGACATTATGAGGTTTTGGTGATGGATTTTGGTGTTTACAATGCCCCGTCAACTTTCAAAGCCTCGTGAGCAAGATTTTTTTACCATTCCTATGCAACTCTGTGCTAGTATTATTTGATGATACATTGATTTATAACAGACTTGGGAACCACATGTGGAGCATGTTGATAAAACCTTACAAGTACTTCAAGATAACCAATTATTTATCAAATGTTCCAAATGTGCTTTTGGCTCTTCTGAAGTGGGATACCTGTGTCACATAATTAGTAGGATATGGGTGCGAGTGGATCCCAAGAAAATTAAGGCTATGAAATATTGGCCATGCCTTAAGACTTTGAAAATATTACATGGTTTTTTAAGATTTATTGGTTACTACATGAAGTTTGTGAAGAAATGTGGGAAAATTGTTACTTCATTAACAACCCACTCAAGAAGAATACCTTTAAGTGGAATGATGTAGTAGAGTTGTTCTATTATGCTTCGAAGGAAGCCATGTGTACTACTTCAACCTTTATATCGATGCTTGATTTCAGTGTGACTTTTGTCATCAAATGTGATGCCTCTAGAGAAGCCCTTGGGGCCATGTTGATGCAATAGGTGTGCCCATTGGCATTCAACAATAAGCATTTGTGTGAATGAAATTTGGGAAATCCCACCTATGAGAAAGACATGATAGGAATCCTTCATGTTGTTGATACATGGCACACATAGCTCATTGGGAGGCACTTCTAGATAAATATGGACCATCATAGTTTGAAGTGATTTTAGTGGTTTCCATCCCCATCATAGCACAATTGGGTCATTAAGAAGTTAAGATATGATTATGACGTCATATATAAGGAGGGAAAGGATAATGTGGGATGCTTTGTCTAAGAAATATGAGGAGGAAAGCTATTAGCTTTCATGGCTACTTTGAAAGTGTCTACACCATGTTTAGGGGTACTACACAAGATTTAGGGTACATGGTGCATGCTCAATGCTTGGATGGGTCAAGATGGAATTGCACATGGGAGATGGTCCATGATGGATTTGCACATTGGAAATGGCTTACTCAGTGGCTTCTTGACCTTAGTTGGGTGCTTGCTTAACATTTTTCCCTAGGGCATTAGAGTATTGTTGACGGGTTGGGATATGTGTAACATCCATGTTTTAACCCCAGCATAGTGATGTATATATTTTATCAAAGACATAGGGCCATGGGCCAAGCGATGTAAGACACAAACTTTTTAATATTATGACAAATAAAGATAACACCACTCCATTTGGACACAGATAGAGTAATGGGGGGCTAAGTATCCACAAGTAGGGAAAGGTTCCAAGGGGGTCGAAGAAGGGAAAGATCATGGGTATTAATCTCAATCCACCTTGTTTTATAAATTAGCTTGAGTTATTAACCTTCTTTTTTCCTTTGGAGTGTTCCCAAAGGAAATCATTGAACATTTGTAAGAGGGGTGGGTGTGAGAAGTCACTTCATGAAGTTAATGTGTGCATGGGGGTTGAGTACAATCCTCCTTGGGAGGAGTGTGAGTCAAGAAAACCGGGAAAAAGGGAACTCATATGGAAAAATCCAGCATTATTTAGTCAAGCAGGAGTTGACGGAGTTATGGAAGAACAACGAGCAATTTGGACAGTGGTATCACAGACCACGAGTTTAAAGCAGCAAGATTCTACACAATTGTGTAGAGGCAATGAGTTGGAGTAGTGTAGGAGCATGGAGCACAAGAGTTGAAGAGGCAGGTTGTAAGGCCTATGAAGTGAACTCTCTAAGTGGGAGGGAGTTTCCCCGAGGTCGTTAAGTTGTGTGCTTATAGTATTACCTAGCAATTGACATACTTGGTATACCCATTAGTGAGATTCATGTCTGACTAGGTGCACTGGAGCTCAAGAGGGAAGAGGGAAGGACTAAGGGACTATGAGCAGTGAAGGGGGATCCCCTTCCTTGGGTTGTGTAGGTCACGGGGAAGAGAACTAGGTGGATTTGGGTATCTGAAGGAAGACTAAACGCCCGAGAAATTGTTGAGATTGTGAGGGACACCTTTTTTGGATACATAGCCTCAGCTCGAGGGTGATTTGCTATAGAGATATAAAGTAGCAAGTCCATCGTTAAGAGGAACATTTGTCCCCTACAATTGGTTGCATATTTGTTGATTAAAGATAAGTGTTTAATCTTTGTGTATTTTCCCATTATATATTAATTATTGTGCATGAGAATTCTTGAGTTCAACATGTTTGATTATTGTTATGGGTTGTTATTTATTTCTATTACGGCTTCTTTTATTGTTATGGTTTGTTGCTTATTTATATTACGATTTCTTTTACAAGTGTTATTAAATGCATTTGTTAGGCATGTTGCACTATATATTTTTCTTTTAATGTGGTATCGGAGCAAAACGTTTTAGGGTATCACCTTAGAGGTGTTCTAGGTGCGTTAAAATCTTGAACTAGACTTATGACAATGTTTTTGCAATAATGCGCCCACACTAGGGGTTTGGGTGTGTTACAACGTGGTATCAAAGTTATGGTTACAACACTTAGGTTGTATGGGCCAGAGATAGTGCGCCAGAAGGGAATGAGCAAACCCTTTTGTTAACGGGTCCAAATGGATAGTTAAGTAGACAAGGGAGAATACTTGATGGCAGGTCCCAATTAGACCTACTCTCATTTGGGGTAACATTTTTGACTAGTATGTGGGCCTAATTTCCACTAGGAATTAAAATAAGAAAAAGGGAAAAACAATAGATTGTCCCCCAAATAATTTTAATTAACTCTAAATCTAATCTAAAATGAAAGAAAACTATCTAATATATCTCCTTCTAACCTATCATGCAGGAGCAAAAATGAATAAATGAATATCGAATGAGATAACATTATTGATAACAAAATTAATTCATGTCAATCAATAATGTATTAAAACAATGAAAGTGGAGAAATGATCACAAATTATTGCAGATAAGATCTGTAACTTCATCACTATATTCATCAGAAATCATAGCAACATAAACATTCCAGACACAAAGCATAGAAACAATTCATATGATGAGTATCCAAGAAACTGAAATGACAAACACATATGTAGAGTAGCCACACACGCATTTGACAATAGCCATGATCTCAAAACACCTTTTGCTCTTTATATATTCATAAATAAGAGTGTCATCATTCTATACAATGAGAAAAAGTCCCTTTCTACATTCAAGGGTCTTCCTTTAATAAAACAAGTAAGACCTTTCACCTTCTATAACAATTAACAATTATTATCTCTTCAACTGGATTATTTCGTCTCACTAAATGACTCGAATTCCTCATACAATTTCATAAATGGATATACAAACTTTACGAATAGAATTTAAAGAGACTCCTAAGTAGTCAATCTCACTCTAAGGTTGTTCACGAGTGATGTTTAATAAGAATATCATTGACTATGCTCGGTTGTGCCCTCTTTTGTTCCTCAAATTTTCCTGGGTGTTTTTGGTGTCAATCTAGTGAATCATAATTTTCCATCTTCTTCTTCTTGATTCAAGATTCTAATTTGCTCTTGCAGTCCTGATTTTGTTTCCTAGAACTCAAGTTGTGGATGCCTGAACATTGCACAGTTTATTCCCCTTCAAATTCGTGCCCCTCTGTTATTCAATTTTTTGAGATTTTCTATTGCCAATCTCGCCTGAATAACTCTTCCATCTTGTTCTCCTACTCGAGATATTTCCAATGGGCTATCTTAGGCTTGATTTGGATTCTTAGAGCTCAAGATATGGTTGCCTGAAGTCGACGCTCAAGAACCATTGATTTTCTCATGAGGAGATATGGACCATTGATGTTTAACTCTGAAACAAGTATCCCACATTCACCAGGTATATTGAAACTTCATGGTACATATTGTTTTCCACCCCTAACTTGGTTTGTGTGTGAAACTAAAGGAGTAATAGGACCTGCGTAGAAATTTAGGCTAGTAACCATAGGTGAATAAAATAATAAACAAACAAAGATTAACTATGTGCACACAAAGTCAAACTCCCACACCAGAAACTCTGCAAAGCATGCGGTAAAACTTGTCTTATAATCAACCCTAAGTCCAAAGCTCTACGCCCAAAGGTGATGCGGGTTGCAGGCCGTGGGTGTATCACATGGTATACCTTACGGTGAATCCCCATATGAGGAATCCCTCAAAGCATGTGGTAAAAACCTCTGCATGAAACCTAGTAACATGTCTTAAGGGTTTGTGGGTGAGTGAGAGCACACACAGGTATGCAAGTTAATTCTATGGTATATCTTAATTTTCATTCTTAATGTTTAGCGATCTTGCATCTACAAAGGTAAGTATGAGCCCACATAGTGTGGCAGGTTGATGAGAGATGGTATATCTTAAGTTGCATTTTTAATGTTTCATGAGCCCGCATCCGCAAAGGTAAGTCTAAGCTTGCATAGTGTGGCAGATTGAAAAGAGTGGGAGTTAGTGGTTGGTGAGACTTGGAAAGGGAGAGTTACAGGTACATGTACTTGGGCTTAGATCCCAAAATATATAATAAAATAATAAAATGAATAAATAAACAAAATCAAATTTTGAACAAAAATTAAAAATAATAAAATAAATAAACAAAAAATAAATCGAAAATGAAATATCCCTACTTAAAATAGTGAAATGCATTACCTTGGGACGTTGGAAAAAACCATAAAAAATTAAAAAATAAAATTAAAATTGTTATCCCCAACTCCTAGGGTTAACTAAGAAGGTGATGTCTTGAGGCCCTCAAGTTGAAGACATGGAGTATCGAGAGACAGTTTGACCAACACTGTCCACTTGCACAGACAGAGACCCACCTCACCACCACAACTCCATGTTCATCACAATAGTATCCACCACATCAATTGGCCTCTGGAAGACATTGGGTCTTTCTCCATGAGGTACAATTCAAGTATTATGGTGAGTGTCATTTCAATATTTGAGGCATTTGAGTTTATTGCATCTATTACTACTTTTGATTATGTAACATTTGCTTGGACATTATGCTCTTTTCCCTTTTTCACTTTGGTGGTTGACATTGTCCCCTAGCAAGTGGGTCACCCTTAGGGATAGGATTGCTATTGAGAGGTTCTCTTGATAATTCATCGTGCCATTCCCAACCATACTTGTTACTTTCCACACTTCATCCCCTCATCTCCTTACCTCTTGGGATTTTCAGGTATACTGACCCAAGAAGGGGTTGTCCCTCATTTCATAAGAAGAAGGGTCTGAAGGCCTAGAGACTGGTAGCTGGAAAAAGATAAAATCCAATCATTAACCATCTATATGCTCACCCAAGTATCCCGAGGACAATAACATGTCTCTCACAAGAAACTAATGGGACCCGTGAAAAATGACTAATAACAAAATGCCAACCAAGGTGGAGCATGTGTGGGCACTGTTTTTAATGATTAGGTAGAATCCCCACAGATGTTTTCAACTTGGGGAAGCACGATGTAACCAATGTAGAGTCAAAGTGGGCACAATTTTTCATGCTTAGGTAGAAGCCCCACCTTGGCTTCAACCTGGAAACATCCTAAAAGAATAAAAGGCAATAAATGGGCTTGGAAAAAGGTTGCATTGAAAATGAAGGTGCAACACACCCTCTACAAAGGCACCCATAAATGAGACACTACAGCCTGTTGTATGTCATGAAAACCCCATGCCCAAAAATCTTCCCCCCATCCTTGACACCTCATCCAAATGACTTAGAAGGAGGTCCCCTCAGGAAACACCCCTAAACTTGAGGTACGATTCACCCAATAGGTCGTCTTGTCAACCCTCCCATACCTAAACTTAGCAAATTGCATAGGGCCTTTGAGCATTGGTTTATTTTTATAAGGTGGTTTGGATGTAAATGCTTAGATGGATCTTTTATTGATTTGATTTACTCATCATGATGCATTTGACTTGAGATCCTTGGAGAGCGTATCCATTTGTCTTTGCAAGAACTTGTTGGTCAACAATTTTGGAAGGACAAGCCTAGCTTGGGGTTCCATGGGGATTGAAGCCCACAGGTTGGATGCTAAGGGCCCACATGTTGGATGATGATGACATACCTTTGGAGGCCTAAAATACATCGTGGAGGACCTCACCAAGCACCTACCACCCAAACGACTTGCCTAAGTAGCCCAAACGTCACCTTTGAGGGCTTTACAACACATTAGGGCTAGGGTTCAGTGGTGATTGAGGAAACTTGGCATGTTTTGGAGGAAAGAACCCTTGGATCATGGAAGAAAGGCATTGATTGAAGACCATCGGCCTTTGGAGGCCTAGCGTTCCCTTCTTCGACTCAACGACTTGACTAAAACTGCCAAACGTTGCCCAAGAAAAGGGTGACATCATGTTTTTAGGGTTTCTCTTATGTGCAAAGTATGAATTAAATAATAATATTTTTGTAAAGGGGCAAGATAAGGGTTGTTTACCCCTTTTCTTTTGTTTTACCCTAAGTTATGTGGACAAACTATGTTTACAAGATTTGTATAAATAGAGATCATCTTTATTTCATTTTTTATATAACTCTCCCTTTGTGAGAAGCCTCCTAGCTGAAATTTGCGCCTTCTTTGGGAAATCTCTCTTTCTTGTGCTCTTGTTGTGGTTTCTTTGTCCTAGTGGTGGAAGAAGTAGTGTGCTACTTCTCTTGGAGATTTTTTCTTGCATTTGTGCTGCTTGGTAAAAGAAGGTTTATCTTATTGTTTCTTGGACTAGGTAAGGAATTTATCTTATTTTTGCTTCATTTCCTAGTTACAAGTGTGATTTGGTAGACTTCTTGGGGAGTATAAGGGCTTACAACCCCAATGTATCCATCATTTTTGTCTTGGAATAATTTTTTGCATAAGGTTTTACTAGGAGAAGTAAAAGGGTTTACACTCTCCTAGTACTTCCTAGCTAGCCTTGCTTGCTTTGGGAAGTAAAAGGGATTACACCCCCATGGGAGAGAACTGCTAGCTCCTTTTTTTATTTTGACTCCATAACCCAATAGCTAAAGGCACTAATATAATAGCATTGGAGAAATAAAATCTTGCATTGGTTAACGTGAAAACTAGGGATTTTCATATTATCTAAATTGGAATCAATTCTATGCTCTATATGCTTGGTTGAGACTCATTTTGATAAGTGTTTCTTGCTTCTTTTATAACATTTAATATACAACCATTGGGGTTGCATAAACCCTAAAACAAATCTTTTAATAACTCGCAAACCAACCGTAAAAAATTGCTAGAAGTTTTCCCCTATAATCTATCAAACTCAGCGCACCTTTTAGGTGGATTTTTGGCAAGCTTTGTGGTTGATATCCTTGCTGTAAAAAATTGCGTGCTATAGCCATAAGGCTGATAATTATCTCTGCAATACTTTTTTATGACAGCCTTATCTTGTTGCTAAAGTTTCATGAATCAATACTTGAGTTAAACTAGTCATCGCTAGTTTGTGTCTTGCATCCTTAACTAGACTTTTAACAACTTTATTTGTAGCTCTTATTATCCTTTGTTTCTTATATATATCATTGTTTATTGATGAAATCAAGGACAACAAGCTTAACTTGCTTTTCCAACACATTATTGGGCTTGTATCTTTGTTTTACTTGTGTCTCAAGCAAGTACAATCACTTATTGGCATGTGTTTTATATTATGGTAAATCTTCCACCATCTACAAGACTCTTTTCAAGTCATTTTTACCATCCGTCATTGACCTATAGTGGGAGTCTTCATCATCTCTTCATCTTCTATCTCATTTCCCCTAGGGTCACCCGGGATTCCCCCCTTGAGGTGATTACTTTATCCCTAAAGTGACGGGAATAGTTATCTAAGGTGACAGTGGGTAGGTGTTCTCTTAGTTTTCACCATATTGTGGTTTCGGTCGGGCTTTGCCCAACCTACAACTTGTGCGATAACATTTTGGCGTTGTTAACGAGGAGGATTTTGAATCCTCTTCCGAACCCTAAAGGCACTTTTTTAAGCTATCCCAAATCCTTTACCCCTAGCTTGCTTGGTGACTCCACTTGAAGGATGTTACCTGATGCAAACCCTCGTTCTCTCCTAAGGGCTGCGTGACCTCCCGGTCTAGGATCAATCAAGGAACTGAGTCAGATCGACTCTTTGGGTCTCTGTTAAACCCCAAACCCACTTACACAGGTCCTTTCTCCAAATGTGTAGGTCGTACGAGACCCACGGGTTCTCTCCTAAGCATTGTTCAACTTCCCAGTGAATTGGGCTCTAGCTCTTCCCGGGCTAAGTGCCTTCCTTTCCATGACCATGACTGTGACCACTCGCCTGACCAACAGGTGCTTCGCGACTTCGCGTGTCGGGTGTTTGCACATGCACCAACCCCGACTCTCCGACTCCCGAAATCTTGAAGTGGGGCCTAGCGCATGCTAGCTCCTACCTTAACCTTCGACGATGTGACCCCTCACTATGACCCGGAGCCAATCTCTCGCGCGTTTCGTGTTCCCGGAAGGTTTTGTTCACTTGTCCTCCTCATTTCCAAAACCTGAAATCTGGGCTCCACCCAAATTAGACCAACAGTCCAAAATCCATGTGATCCGACAATCCTGCTTTCTCTTTTGCGAACTCGGGAATTTCTTCGGACCAAATCTATGGCCCACACCTTCCTTCGATCAACGACTGTGATCATTTCGTGAACTTGGGTTTCACGAGCTTGCTTGTCCTGTGCAATTCCCAAGGGTTAAGGCCCGTGCACTTATCTCTGGATCCAATGACTATTGGTCCACACGCTCAGATCTAACGGTCCAGATTTGATCTTCTCCCCGCACTTCCTCTACTCACTGGACGTTAATCTAACGGTCTAGATTCCTTCCACAACCGATCTAACGATTGTTTCCACTCCCCCTCCTGAGGTTTTGATTCGTCTGACTCATAAAGTTTCTAAGTCTTCAAAGGTCTCTACCTTTGAACTTTCTGTGAGTCCGTCTCTCGAACTTCGACTAGACTTTTGAAAAATGTTCTCCCTCCGGAGCTTGGTCTCATGAAGACTTCGACTTCCTGCACACTCCTTGCATTTCATGGATTTCAATAACTTAGATCCAAAGGATTTATTGAAGAGAAATTCCTCTCGCCCTCATGGCGTTCTTCTTTTTGTTCTGTGCACACTTTGCACCAGATTCTTACGCAAGTTCGAGCTCCTACGGACAACTATGCACACCTTGCAGCAGTCACTTTGCACTCTGGGCAAAGGGAAAGTTTTGTGCTATCTCTTCTGAGCTTCGAAACCAAAACAGATCCCATCAACGCACTTCTTGCATTCTGTGTGCACAACTTGCACCACTCGACAGAAGAGAAACAATTGAAACTTGTCCTAACATTCACAGTTCCATCTACTCATAATGAAATTCATTCGTTCATTCATGAAACACAATAACAGAGAATTCCAAACAATGTCCACACCATGCATTGGATCAATTTTCCTCTATTATCTTCATTCAAAAGTAAAAAATGGTTACAACTGTAATAAAAAAACAACTAAAATTCAGAAATATCCTACTACTTGCAGCTCTCCTCATTTGGGTGTACAAAACCTCTATTTTTCTCAGAGGGCTCTTAGGGTTTCCCCTGACTACTTGTCTACATCAAAACCTATCCCGATGGCTATCCTAGTGCAGTCACAGTCCAAAGCAGAAGTGGAAACTCCCACTTCGCTCGCGATCGTTTAGGCGTGCCTCAAAAGCTTTTTTTGGCGTTGAGTTAAGGCATGCTTCAAAATATCTACCATAACTGCCAACGTTGAGATTCTGTACAGATTCCTAGATGCTGACAGGTCCTGCTACGCGTGCTTGCCAACGATGCTCCTGCATCATTCCCCTTCCACCCTTGAGGAGATTTTCATAAATTTCATCTGGCGACTCCATTGAGGTATTACCCTAAGTAATGGAAGTGTGTCCTCACAAGACTTACGATGGGCATTCCATAAGGTGTACCCTTCTATTGATGTTCAGAATATCCTCGGATATCCAAATCATTGCCCTATAGAGTGGAGGGAAAGTTGCCCTAAATTTAATAGCGATCCATATCTAGTAGTCACTCATGTCGTCAATTATATGAAGTATGCTTCAAGCTTAAATGTATTGCAAAAATATGTGTCGATGAAAATTTTTGTATCTTCAATGGAATCAAGTCAAAGAAATTAGCTTGCACACTCATGTAATCCGAAGAGTATCCCATCTTCTACAAATCTCATTGAATAATTTCTTAGGCATTATCGCCAGCTACTCAGAATTTGCAAGATACTTTCCAAGAGCTCAAACACGCTCTTTGCATAGAAGGTTTTTTTATGGATGACGAGACAATAGATGAAGAAGTGCTTGAAGGACAGATATATGAATAAAGTCACCAAGAAGATCTTGATGAAGTTTCCCATGTTGAAGATTCGGATGAGACATTTGATGAAGATGAAGTGCTTATATCTGCCCTTCCACTTGATGAAGACATCCAAGCCTCTATTTCTCCAGCACATTAAGAAGAGAACATGATGAGTTGTGACCCTTTTGAAGATCTCGATGATACTTCATTCCATGAATTTGGAAGTGAAGAAGTATTAGAGGAGCCCTTGGATACAACAGATCATTTTGAAAGAAGGCAAATAAAGCACTATGTATTAGGGATCAAGCCCCTTGAGATGAAGAGGTGATGGAGGGGCATATCCATGAAGAGAAAGAAGAGTTCTGAAAAATCGCAACAGGTCGAGACATCGTTGTCTTTGCTCTTGCTTGATGAAGGTGAGGTTGTCCAGCCTTGCTTTCCTCCTGCACATGAAGTTGAAGAAGCAATTGAAGATCCAATTGAAGTCGCCCTAGCCTCTATCCTTCCCGCACACAAAGACAAAGAGATCATCATTTTTATTCACACCGATGGTCTTATGAATATGGTTGATGAGTATATAGATACTTTCATACAGACTGGGAGACACACATGGGGTTTTGGTCATTTCATTTTTTATAGTGACCCCATTCACTACATTGATGGTAGCTCTCAAGCAAAAGGGGTTTAGTTGTCATCTTCAGAAGATTGTTATTCATGCATATATGATTCAGATGTTTGGTGGCATGATGAGACATGGTTACAAATTTGTTTCGTCCATCCGAGGATGACCTTTCGCAGCATTTTCAGGATGATTTTCGGTCATTCATTGGGAGTTGTGATGCAGATCCTTGTGGGGATGCAAACTTGTTCTATAAGAACTTTTAGCCACCTTCATCCTCAATTTTAAATGAACACCAGGACGTGGCCATCTCAGAAGAATCCAAATCTCACTCTGCAAAGAAAAAGCATTTTCATCTTTGGGAATTTTACAAGGACTCACAGATGAAGAGGCAACCTTTTTCTTTCTATGGACATGACGTTATCCCTTACCTCTTATCTTCTTCTCTGGGAAGCCATGTTGTCTTCTTATGGTCTCTCATCTCCTCTCAGACTTCAACAAGTAGTGGATCTTTGTGCACAAATGAAGATGAATCGTTGTCTATATACAATAGTCCTCTTTAGAGATGGATTGATCGAACTTGTGGCTATCACTTTAGGCATGATTCCTTGGATGATCAAAATTTCATATATTCTTTCGAGTAATATTTCCTCCCTCCCACCCATCTCCATGAGTTTCATTTCATGATTGATTATATATCTATTTATTCTCATGACCATTACGTGCTTGACTTATCTTTGTTATTTTAAATAACTAAGCACAGGGGGAGATACTTTGATGAGATGATCAACTAGTTGCATTCGTTGTATGACTTCACGTGACATCACCTATCAATTGATCTTCACCGCCCTAAGGACCCGGGTAAGTAGGTAGGTCATATTTCTTTCCTTGCATTTGCATCTTGATTGCTCATAGTATCTTAGTTGCATTACATTTTTTATTTTACTCTACTTGCATATTGATTTCATGTTTAGTTTAAAAAAATAAAAATAAAAATGCTAAAATTTTATTTT